>JAVGWX010000012.1:2287098-2340648 GCA_036924085.1 Ariolimax columbianus | reverse complement strand
AAGTGGGGGTGAAAAAACAGTGATTGGAGTGTGCTATAGATGTCCATCAAGTCAAAAAGAGGAAGATGAGGAGCTGATTAGTAGTATAGCAAAGGCAAGTAAAGGGAAATTATTATTAATGGGAGATTTCAACTATCCAGAAATAAAATGGGATATGGCAGAAGCACTTGTAGAGTCAAAACCTTTTGTTACGTGCATAACTGACAATTTTTTAATTCAACATGTAGAAGCAGCCACCAGAGGCAAAAACATACTCGACCTAGTTTTTACCACAGAGGAAAATATGATTGAAAACGTTACCGTTGGGGAACTGTTTGGCTCAAGTGACCATCAAATCATCCGTTGGGATCTTATTGCAGGGAAAGAAGTAAACATAAACACGCAAACATACGACTACTCTAAGGCAGATGTTAAGAGGATGAAAGAGGCAGCGAACCACATAATCTGGAAAGATATTATTGTAGGAACAGATGTTGAACAGGAGTGGGAAAGTTTTAAAACAGTTCTAGAAACGCTAAAAGAGGAATGTGTTCCATGTAGGGAGGTAAACTTCAAGCGTAAAAAGTGGATAACTAGATTTGTAGTGAAATGTAGAAGAGCAAAAAATAAAGCATGGCAAAAATATACAGAGGCAGGTAAATCAAAAGAAACATATGTAAAATATTTGGACAAGCAGAACATATCTCAGAAAGCGAATAAAACAGCAAAAATTGACTTTGAAAAAAAACTTGCTCAGAGGATCAAGACTGACAGTAAAAGCTTCTTTTCTTATGTTAGAAATAAACAAAGAACGAAAGACAAAGTAGGTCCTCTCATAGACAGTACAGGGAAAATAATAAGTGAGAATAGGGAGGCTGCTAATCTGCTCAATCAGTACTTTGGCACAGTCTTCACAAAGGAGGACTGCTCCGAGATCCCAGAGCCTATAGATATTTTTCAAAGAGACATGGATACAGCGGGATTAAGATCAATCTGTATTACAGAGGAAATGGTTTTTAAAAAATTGGAGGGGTTGAAAGTGAATAAATGTCCAGGTCAAGATGGTATTCACCCAAAATTTCTGTATGAAATTAGAAACCAACTAGCAAAACCATTGGCTATATTATGTTCTCAATCACTTACAAAATGGATTGTTCCACGGGATTGGAAAGATGCAGGAGTGATCCCCTTATTCAAAAAAGGCAAAAAATCAGATCCGGCAAATTATAGACCGGTGAGTTCAACGAGCATAGTGTGTAAATTGTTAGAGTCAATAATCAAAGAAAACATTGTAATGCATTTAGAAAAATTTAATCTAATTAGAAATAGTCAGCATGGGTTTACTAGAGGGAGATCATGCTTAACAAATCTATTAGAATGCATGGAGGAGGTTACTAAAATCATAGATAAAGGGGAGCCAGTGGATGTTATTTATCTAGACTTTGCAAAGGCCTTTGATAGAGTACCTCATCAAAGATTATTTCGAAAGTTAAAATCACATGGAATAGGTGGCGAAGTTGCCAAATGGATTGAATATTGGTTAACGGGAAGAAGGCAGAGGGTGGGCATAAATAAGGAGTACTCTGAGTGGAGTGAAGTGAAAAGTGGTGTGCCACAGGGCTCGGTTTTGGGACCAATTTTGTTCTTGATATATATAAATGATTTGGACATTGATATGAGATCCATGATTGCAAAATTTGCTGATGACACAAAACTATGCAGTAGTGTCTCATCTAAAGCGGAAGTGGATATATTGATGTCGGATTTAGATAAAATTCGAGAATGGTCTGTAAGCTGGCAAATGGAGTTTAATGTAGATAAATGTAGTCATCCACATGGGTAGATCCAATATGGAACATAATTACAGAATGGGAGAAAACAATATTAGAAAGATAGATAAGGAAAGGGACCTAGGGGTTATAATAGATCATACAGGAAAGGTGAGTGAGCAAGTTAAGGTAGCAGTGAAAAAGGCAAATGCAATGTTAGGTATGATAAAAAGAAATATTAAACATAGGAGCAAGGAAGTGATCGTCAAACTCTATAAAGCTTTAGTTAGACCTAGATTGGAGTACTGTGTACAGGTGTGGAGTCCTTATCATAGAGGGGACATAAACATGCTAGAAAGAATACAAAAAAGAGCGACGAAGATGATAGTGGGATTCCAGAATTACAGTTATGAGGAACGACTCAGAAAAACCGGCCTACAGTGTCTCGAAGAGAGAAGAATTCGTGGTGACTTAATACAGGTTTATAAGATGATCAGAGGAATCGATAAATTAGACTATAACAAGTTTTTTTAAAATACAGCCACCTACAATAACACGAGGGCATAGCTACAAGCTGATTAAAGAGAGGTCCAGATTAGATATTAGGAAATATTTGTTTAGTCAGAGAGTGGTGTCTGCTTGGAATGCATTGCCAGGGGAGGTAGTGGAGGCAGGGACAGTTAATGCATCTAAGAATAAACTGGATGCGCATAGATTTTAGAGCAAGGTGATGTAAATGTAACTGGTTGTATACAGACTGCAGGGTCTTCTAAACCAGTATAAAGATGTTAAGTTAAGATGACCATGAAGGAATACAAGACGTTACCTGGGGAAAGAGGACCTTAGAACATCATATGACGCAATGTCAAGTAGGCACTACCCCACCCAGCGTCAAGTAGGCACTACCCCACACAACGTCAAGTAGGCACTACCCCACACAACGTCAAGTAGGCACTACCCCACACAACGTCAAGTAGGCACTACCCCACACAACGTCAAGTAGGCACTACCCCACACAACGTCAAGTAGGCACTACCCCACACAACGTCAAATAGGCACTACCCCACACAACGTCAAGTAGGCACTACCCCACACAACGTCAAGTAGGCACTATCCCATACAACGTCAAGTAGGCACTATCCCACACAACGTCAAGTAGGCACTATCCCATACAACGTCAAGTAGGCACTATCCCATACAACGTCAAGTAGGCACTATCCCACACAACGTCAAGTAGGCACTATCCCATACAACGTCAAGTAGGCACTATCCCATGCAACGTCAAGTAGGCACTATCCCACACAACGTCACGTAGGCACTATCCCACACAACGTCACGTAGGCAATAACCGTCAAGTAGGCACTACCCCACACAATGTCAAGTAGGCACTACCCCACCCTACGTCCCGTAGGCACTATCCCACATAAAGTCACGTAAGCACTATCCCACACAGCTTGACCTAATCACCTCTAAAACAGCAAAACTTCTAAATAGATGTCAGCGATGTCACTGAACATACAGACATCAGATACATACTGGGAACACACTACAACTGATACAGACATCAGATACATACTGGGAACACACTACAACTGATACAGACATCAGACACATACTGGGAACACATTACAGCATATACAGACATCAGACACATACTGGGAACAAACTACAGCGGGAACAGACATCAGGCACATACTGGGAACACATTACAGCGGATACAGAATCAGACACTTTCTGGGAACACATTACAGCGGATAAAGACATCAGACACATACTGGGAACAAACTACATCGGGAACAGACATCAGGCACATACTGGGAACAAACTACAGCGGATACACATATCAGACACATACTGGGAACACACTATAGCTGATACATACATAAGACACGTACTAGGAACACACTACAGCTGATATAGACATCAGACACGCTATAGGAACACACTACAGCGGATTCAGACATCAGATACAAATATCACATACAGATTTCAGATACAGACATAGATTAATAATACACTACTGGGATACACTTTAGAAAGATTCTGATATAACCAGATGTATGTGGCCCTTTGCCCACTTCATGGCATGGTTTCCTGATCCTGTGTGGCAGACAGTTTGTTTACCCATACTTTAGAATATAACAAGGTCATTTGTGACGTCATGTCGTTACCTGACACTACAGCTCACCATGGACACAGGAGGAACATACGTGAGGATGGAAGAACTTGTGTGCCTCTTTGTTGACGTTTTGGGGACTACAATCACACAGACATGTGTATTCTGAGCACGGTGACGAAAGACTGGGTTATATCATAGGCAGTAGGCAGAGACATCAAGATAAGATGGTAGAAGAGGACTGGGTTATATCATAGGCAGTAGGCAGAGACATCAAGATAAGATGGTAGAAGAGGACTAGGTTATATCATAGGCAGTAGGCAGAGACATCAAGATAAGATAGTAGAAGAGGACTAGGTTATATCATGGGCAGTAGGCAGAGATATCAAGATAAGATGGTAGAAGAGGACTAGGTTATATCATAGGCAGTAGGCAGAGACATCAAGATATTAAATGGTAGAAGAGGACTGGGTTATATCATAGACAGTAGGCAGAGACATCAAGATAAGATAGTAGAAGAGGACTGGGTTATATCATGGGCAGTAGGCAGAGACATCAAGATAAGATGGTAGAAGAGGACTAGGTTATATCATGGGCAGTAGGCAGAGACATCAAGATAAGATGGTAGAAGAGGACTGGGTTATATCATAGACAGTAGGCAGAGACATCAAGATAAGATAGTAGAAGAGGACTAGGTTATATCATGGGCAGTAGGCAGAGACATCAACACATTAAATGGTAGAAGAGGACTGGGTTATATCATAGACAGTAGGCAGAGACATCAAGATATTAAATGGTAGAAGAGGACTGGGTTATATCATAGACAGTAGGCAGAGACATCAACATATTAAATGGTAGAAGAGGACTGGGTTATATCATAGACAGTAGGCAGAGACATCAAGATATTAAATGGTAGAAGAGGACTGGGCTATATCATGGACAGTAGGCAGAGACATCAAGATATTAAATGGTAGAAGAGGACTGGGTTATATCATGGACAGTAGGCAGAGACATCAAGATATTAAATGGTAGAAGAGGACTGGGTTATATCATGGGCAGTAGGCAGAGACATCAAGATATTAAATGGTAGAAGAGGACTGGGTTATATCATGGACAGTAGGCAGAGACATCAAGATATTAAATGGTAGAAGAGGACTGGGTTATATCATGGGCAGTAGGCAGAGACATCAAGATATTAAATGGTAGAAGAGGACTGGGTTATATCATGGGCAGTAGGCAGAGACATCAAGATATTAAATGGTAGAAGAGGACTGGGTTATATCATGGGCAGTAGGCAGAGACATCAAGATATTAAATGGTAGAAGAGGACTGGGTTATATCATGGGCAGTAGGCAGAGACATCAAGATATTAAATGGTAGAAGAGGACTGGGCTATATCATGGACAATAGCTAAACTAGACGTCAATAATTCTGTTGAGAAAATGAAGAAACTGCTACTGACTACAGCAAAGACTGCTATTTGAAGCACTCGGAAAGCACACCAATGCAGAGACGTGAAAGGTCAACAATTAAGAAAACCCAGTCCTTCCAGGTGGTCAAATAGTCAGGCTCCAAGAGAGGGGTGGGTTCTAGGATTCTCTCAGCGAATCACAAAAACAAGAGTCGCAGATCATGGCGATATCCATGTACGATATAACAGACTCGCACTGGTAAAATATGTCTAGCTTAAACTTACTTGATTCAGGTGATAAAACGTCCCGACTAGAATTGGCAGATCAGTTCCTCGAATGTTATAATCTAGAGCTCGAGGACTAACACACGTCTGTTCTCCTGTCAGCTTGTGTCACACACCATAAGTGGTACACATCACTCGAGACAGCAGCAACCAGATAACAAGTGTCTCGTGATTTTGAGGAAAACCGAATCTTGTTTACATTATTCAGACACTGTGTAAACTAGAGCGTCATTGATAAGACCCACCAGGGCTGCCATATTGGCCACTTACTTGCCAAGTTTCTGAAAATGTGACAACTACTCAAACTATTTTTACATCTTTTTTTTTTCGCGCTTGACAACTGACATATTTTTTCGCAACTTTTAAAAACAAATGACCATTTTTTTTGCAACGTTAAATAAAAGCCTGTTTTTGACAACTTTTAAAACAAAATGGTCTCTTTTTGGTTCTTTACTATTAAAAACATATGGCCTTTGTTAGGTAAATTTAACAAACAACTGGCCTGTTCTTTGGCAGATTATCTTTTATAAAGTAAATGTAAAGCCTTCTACTTGTATATCTTTCCTCTGTAGAAATGTTGCAGAATAAAATATATTGATTATTTGCGCATATACAGGTGTGTGTGAAACTGAAAGCAGTTTCATGTGAAACTGAAAGCAGTTTCACTAGAGCCGTATCAATGATCCATTAGTTGGACAGTTTTCTTGGAAGCCGATGTAACGGAGTGGGTAACGCACTGATTTTCCAGTCGAGCGATCCGTGTTCGGTTCCCCGTTTGAGTTCGATTTTGCGCTCACAAAACCGTTCTGTGGTCAGCCCAGCCTCGTAAATTGGGTACTACAATAATCTGGAAAAGTAAAGGCGGCAGGCGAGATGTTGACCCCATCACCCTTAGACCCCATCACACCTAGACTCTATCTCTCCTAGACCACATCTACCCTAGACCCCATCTACCCAAACCCCATCTCCCTAGACCCCATCTACTCTAGACAACATCTCCCCTAGACCCCATCTCCCTAGACCACATCTCCCCTAGACCTAATCTCTCTAGACCACATCTCCCCTAGACCCCCATCTCCCCTAGACCACATATGCCCTAGACCCCATCTCCCCTATAACCCATCTACCCTAGACTCCATCTTCCCTAGACCCCATTTCCCTAAACCACATCTCCCCTAGACCCCATCCCATCTCCCCTAGACCCCATCTCCCCTAGACCCCATCTCCCCTAGACCCCACCCCATCTCCCCTATGTCATCTCCCCTAGACCCCACCTCATCTCCCCTAGACCCCACCCCATCTCCGCTAGACCCCATCTCCCCTAGACCACATCTTCCCTAGACCCCATCACAGCTCGATATCATCATCTCTAGTGTGCGGTTGGTCAACAGTGAAATGGGCCTAACCTCCTATTGCTAAAATGCCCGACTGTCGTGCTAATGAGATTTCGACTACTACTCTTGTGTTACCAGGATCTGACTACTCCTCATGCAAAACACACTGATCAGAAAATGTTAGCCAGGGTCAGGCAAAACACACTGGTCAGAGAATGTTAGCCAGGGTCAGGCAAAACACACTGATCAGAGAATGTTAGCCAGGGTCAGGCAAAACACACTGGTCAGAGAATGTTAGCCAGGGTCAGGCAAAACACACTGATCAGAGAATGTTAGCCAGGGTCAGGCAAAACACACTGATCAGAGAATGTTAGCCAGGGTCAGGTAAAACACACTGATCAGAGAATGTTAGCCAGGGTCAGGCAAAACACACTGATCAGAGAATGTTAGCCAGGGTCAGGTAAAACACACTGATCAGAGAATGTTAGCCAGGGTCAGGCAAAACACACTGATCAGAGAATGTTAGCCAGGGTCAGGCAAAACACATTGATCAGAGAATGTTAGCCAGGGTCATGCAAAACACACTGATCAGAGAATGTTAGCCAGGGTCAGGCAAAACACATTGATCAGAGAATGTTAGCCAGGGTCAGGTAAAACACACTGATCAGAGAATGTTAGCCAGGGTCAGGCAAAACACACTGATCAGAGAATGTTAGCCAGGGTCAGGCAAAACACACTGATCAGAGAATGTGTAACAGTTCCCGCCGGAGCAAGGGGAGTTTAGGATGCCTGAACATGTTAAAGCTTAAAGCTACCTGAATGCATGTCAAGGTCACTCACCGTCTCAGCAAAGGAGAACAGAGTTGGGTTAAGGAATGTGGACAGATAGAAACGGACCACTGGCCTTCCGATTTTGATAGGGGGAGATTGATTGACAGACGAAATTGGCAACGGGGCTTGCTGCGAGAGAATGAGTGACAGGTGTGCAAAGTGTTTCGTTCCAATTGGGATTGAAGATGACCATACCTGAGATCGATTGGTCAAGCTCTGGCCTTGCTTGAGGATATATAACTCGAGACAAAGTTTAGCTCGAGAGGCTGGAGGAGAGATGAAGAGTGAGAGGCTGTATGGAGGAGAGAGAGAGAGAGACTGAATGTGGATAGTACTCACCGACTTAGGTAGAGGAGCGATTGATAGACTGTTGGACAAATGTTTAGTGATAGAACAGGATCGCTCAAATAGGTGTGTGAGTTTTGCATTAATAGATATTCTGAACGTGTGTTTGTAAGCAAGGACACATTGTGAACGAGTATGTCGAGATCGCCCGCCTGAGGGGATTTCAGTGAGGAAGAGTATTTGATAAGGTGTGTTGAAGACGCAGTTAAGGCGATGTGTGTGTGATGTAATTGCAAGGCAATAGAACTGGGTTTTTAGATAGTTGGGAATTCCATCAATAGCTAATGCTTACAATTCCCGTTTTAGTTGAATGTTTAGTTAAGATATGTATTATATTGTGTTTGTAATTTCTCTACTCATTCTATGATATGAGTATGATATAATAAATATGCCACCTGCTGTTTGATATGTCATTTACTGAGTATGGTCATGATGATGTGGATGAGTGTGAGAATGTTCTAAGTTTAGATCACGGCCAAGGCAAACAGTGGGATCTGTTACACGTTATTATTATTTTGGTGCCTGTTGACCACGGATAGTCGTGGTAGATTTATAAATATAGTGCGTGTGTAGCTATAGATCTTGATTTGCACGTTTAACACAAGTGTCGCAGTTAAATATAACTTGTGTGTGTAGTTAGGAATAGAGGAGTAGCTAGTGGTTAGGGTGTTTGTTACCATAGACAGCTTTTCCAATCATCTGACTGGTAAGTGTGACATTTTTCTTCCACCCATTGTTGTATTATTGACAAGACTTTGTGCGTACTTGACAGTCTTATAAATATTTTTGGTGGGCCAGACGGGTTTATTCAATATGTCGAGGTTGGACAATGTTAAACAATGTTATCATTGTCTAGCTTTTGGACATTTGTCTATAGGATGCCCAAATATAATTCGGAATTCGAACGTTGTCTGGAGAAGAGGACTGTTTGTCAAAAACAAGCCTTTCATGGCACTAGCTACAGCCAGCGATAAGTGGGAGGACAAAAGTCAACTACAAAACCAGCTAAGAGAACTAACAAGCAGAGTTATTCGGCTGGAAAGACAGGAAAAAGATCTCCAATGGAAGCTGCGACAGCTGTTGCAAAAGTTTGAAAACGGAGCTTTCCAACCAGCTAGGAAGGAGAGAAGAAATCAAGAAATCACAGAAGTAAACACGGCCCAGTATTGTGGAAGGGGACAGAGTGGTAGGAAAGTGAGTAGGAAGCCCGTACTACTTCTACATTCCGATCCGTGGAGGGACAGAGGTGGAAATCTCAGGACGGACATATGTTTGACGACAGTAAAGAGGTGGCGAAAATTGTAGGAGTTTGACCCAGGTGGAGAGGCCAAGTCAAATGAGAGGAGGAGGAATGGTTGGGCAGAAGTTTGAATCGGGCAGATTCTTAGCCCACAAGAAGCCTTTTGCACGGTTACAGATGGAGAGGCAGGACAGGAGCTATCAAAGAGACTTTGAGCACGAGGCGGATGGACAGGAAAGAAAGAGATACAGGTTTTGTGTATCCAGAAAAGTTAGGGACGGAGGGCAGGTTACGCAATACAAACGATACAAACGCTCAGAGGTCCAGATGAAATGCTACATCATCGGACAACATAGGCCGAGAATTCAGGAAGAGGGTATTACGTCGATTAACATGGTCGGGCGTGCTGAAAGGGGCCAAGTTTACCAGGAACTTGTGGTCAAGCCTGGTAGAACATTAGTTAAAGTCGACGAAGAATCGAACAAGGAAATAGTCAGAGATTCTTCAGATAAAGAGGAAAGGAGAGGAGGAGCAATGGTGGCAGGGCCTAGCCATGCGGGAGAAGTTGTTGAACAGACCGAAAGAAGGGACAACCCTTCGGCCACCGAGGAAGGAAGTCGGAATGACGCACAGTTGGAATGCGAAACGGACGCACCAACAGCAGCCAACAAAAGAGGAACAGAGTTTGTAAGGAAAACGAAGAAAAGGGAAAGGCAGGTTAACCACAGCCAGGACAGCGAACCAGTCATCGAAGTGAAGATGAAAAGATCTCAGTTCGAAATAAGCCAACAGTCAAACGAACAGTGTGAAAAGTTTTTCCCACAAATAGTGAATACAGATGGACGGAAGGCTGAAGTAGCGGACGATGTAAGTGTACGTAACACTACCAGAGAACCGGTGGATCCGAACCAAACAACCGTGAAACAAACAGATCAGACGATGGGCGTTTTACAGCAGGAAATCGCGCAGCAATCGGAGACAGCTGATGGGGCAACGCATAGTCTGGTTAAAATAAGCAGTACTGACAAGGAACGGTTGATACAATGTTTACTGACGCTAGCCAAAAACATGGAAATCAGAAATGGAATTAGGTAAAGTCGTGTGGAGTACTTACACACATGGGCTATCATGTGAAACTCCAGTTAATGTATGCATTTGCATAAAATTTGTTTCATCTACCGTTATCCTTGGGAAACGGAGATTTGGATAATTAGGGGGTAGGGTATAGAGATGGACGAATGACCAGATGTTAAAAATTCCTTTGAATTCGTTGTCTGAAATACACGACAGACAATGAGCGGACGGTCAGTCTGAAGCGAAGACTGACCGAGATCAAATGGACATTTCCGACCAGAGAAACGGACAAGAGACGCAGGATAGCTGGATGCGCCAGGTAATGATTACGCGACGCGGGGTAACACGTGGACGCGATGTTTCGGTCAAAATCTGACCAGGTAGCTTTGATGCGGGGAATTTGGGGAAACAGCGGTGAATTAGTTAGATCACAACACTTGGTTTGGATTCCTCGTGACAAAGACCGCCAGCAGTTAAAGGGGCTAGCCAACTTTAACAAAGACTGCACCTTGACTAGTAGGGTTACAGCATGACGTAATTCGACAGGTGGACAAATCGGTTTTTGACTTTTGACTCAGACATAGTTAAGTATCTTTTTAAGTTACAACTTAGTCATAGTTTAGTGACATAGTTTAGTATCTGATTAAGTTAGAACTTAGTCATAGTTTAGTGACATAGTCTAGTAGAACTTAGTCATAGTTTAGTATCTTTTGAAGGGGGCATTAACAGGTGCTCATCTGTGGGACACGAGCAGGAGTGAAGGTTGATGGCACTTGGTCATGTTTATGTGTACAAATATTTTGACATTTGTATTTTTGACAATCGTATTACTTGCACTTTAATTGATTGTTGTTGGTTTGTTTAAACATGATTATGTGTCCTGACATAAGTATCAAGGTGTGATACTTACGGACTGAAATACTGATATCATGAGTAGGCGTGCAAATATTTTGACATTTTTATTTGGTGTTTTGGTTTTGACTAATGGTATTACTTGCATTTTTAGTGGGTTGTATGGTCGATATAGTATGCATTGAATTTTTCTTTATTTTGTTGTTGTTTTGTTGTTTAAACATGATTACATATCCTGACAGTATCAAAGTGTGATACTTACGGACTGAAATACTGATATCTGAGTATGCGTGCAAATATTTTGACATTTGTATTTAGTGTTTGGGTTTCGACATTGTGTGCAATGCATTTGTCTTGTGTTTTGTTGGGTTTTTTGTTGTTGTTGTTGTTGAATCATCATGTTTACAGGTATTTGATACAGTTTATATAGGTGATCTACAGAGCAGTATATCTCATCCAGACTGTAGGCCTCCGCAAACAGAGGTCACCACGAGTTCCAGAACAAGAAATAGCATGTTGGAACACTGAGCTGGCTGACTTAGTGTTGTAGTTACTGACTTGTTATGGTGTATATTTTATCACCATGTATGTGGAGTCTTTGCAGAGAAGACTATATTGATCAGAAGTTGTAATATTGATTATGACATATGTTGTCGAATATCGTTTTTGTTGGAAACATAAAGAATTTTGCTGTTTCGTTGAGAGGGGATAGCTGTCAAGAGAGACAATGATAACTAGCCTGAGGATAACCCACGTACATTCGTAGCCTCACAGGAGTTAGTATGGAGTGAATCGTCGGCCAGGCGTGTAATGAGACCGCCTGAGAAAATTGACCTGAACTGGTCGAGTGTAACAATGAAGGTTCGTGTCCTTAGAGGAAGGCACGGGAACAGGGCGAGGTATGTTGACCTCAATGAGTAAGGAGAATTCCTTAAGGTGTTTCTGTTTTGATGAGTTAAAGGTCCCGCAGAGACAGACTTGGGTGTATTTGACTGTAACACGATGTACAAGTGGTGGCTTGTGTTGTAAAAACGACCAGCCACAGTGTTTTTCTTCTGCTTGTATTGATTGTGTATGTATTACAAAAAGTTTATATGTATCAAATGACATGTCTTTTTATGCATGTACGATGTGAGTGAAGTTGTAAACAGGAGTGGTGTTTACATTATGGATAGTGGAGACGAAAATCGTGTGACAGTGTTTTCTTTTCAAGGCAGGTACCATTTGAGTGGAGCTGTAAACAGGAGTAGTATTTACATTTTGGATAGTGGAGACGAAAATGGTGGTCATTTGCCAAATGAAAAAAAATGACCATCCATGTTTTGGTCTGTAGTTTAGGGAGGTAATGTAACAGTTCCCGCCGGAGCAAGGGGAGTTTAGGATGCCTGAACATGTTAAAACTTAAAGCTACCTGAATGCATGTCAAGGTCACTCACCGTCTCAGCAAAGGAGAACAGAGTTGGGTTAAGGAATGTGGACAGATAGAAACTGACCACTGGCCTTCCGATTTTGGTAGGGGGAGATTGATTGACAGACGAAATTGGCAACGGGGCTTGCTGCGAGAGAATGAGTGACAGGTGTGCAAAGTGTTTCGTTCCAATTGGGATTGAAGATGACCATACCTGAGATCGATTGGTCAAGCTCTGGCCTTGCTTGAGGATATATAACTCGAGACAAAGTTTAGCTCGAGAGGCTGGAGGAGAGATGGAGAGTGAGAGGCTGTATGGAGGAGAGAGAGAGAGAGACTGAATGTGGATAGTATGTTTAACTCACCGACTTAGGTAGAGGAGCGATTGATAGACTGTTGGACAAATGTTTAGTGATAGAACAGGATCGCTCAAATAGGTGTGTGAGTTTTGCATTAATAGATAATCTGAACGTGTGTTTGTAAGCAAGGACACATTGTGAACGAGTATATCGAGATCGCCCGCCTGAGGGGATTTCAGTGAGGAAGAGTATTTGATAAGGTGTGTTGAAGACGCAGTTAAGGCGATGTGTGTGTGATGTAGTTGCAAGGCAATAGAACAGTGTTTTTAGATAGTTGGGAATTCCATCAATAGCTAATGCTTACAATTCCCGTTTTAGTTGAATGTTTAGTTAAGATATGTATTATATTGTGTTTGTAATTTCTCTACTCATTCTATGATATGAGTATGATATAATAAATATGCCACCTGCTGTGTGATATGTCATTTACTGAGTATGGTCATGATGATGTGGATGAGTGTGAGAATGTTCTAAGTTTAGATCACGGCCAAGGCAAACAGTGGGATCTGTTACAAATGTTAGCCAGGGTCATGCAAAACACACTGATCAGAGAATGTTAGCCAGGGTCAGGCAAAACACACTGATCAGAGAATGTTAGACAGGGCTAGGCAAAACACTCTGATCAGAGAATGGTAGCCAGGGACAAGAAAAACACACTGGTCAGAGAATGTTAGCCAGGGTCAGGCAAAACACACTGATCAGAGAATGTTAGTCAGGGTCAGGCAAAACACACTGATCAGAGAATGTTAGTCGGGGTCAGGCAAAACACACTGATCAGAGAATGTTAGCCAGGGTCAGGCAAAACACACTGATCAGAGATTGTTAGCCAGGGTCAGGCAAAACACACTGATCAGAGAATGTTAGCCAGGGTCAGGAGAATATGCTGGCTAAGACCCTCACCTGACCTCCTCGTTGGTCGTCCTGGAAACGAGCTGTTGTCGAGGACAACAGTCTGGCTAACAATGTGATGTTCGACATGATCCCCGTAGTAGTGAGTGACACGCAGATGAAGCCAATCATAGCACAAATGCCTGGAGGACCCGAGTCCACCTTTATCAGCACGCTCGGGATGTGAAGAAAGCTATTGCAACCTGCCACTTAACGTCCATTTCAGGACGCACATAAGAGTAAGCCAATCATTGTGGGCATTCGCAGACATCGCAAACAACAGCACCTATATACAACATCTAGGACATAGGAGGTACGGCTTGTGTCGTGAGTACTACATGACAAGTGGGGGGTACGACTTGACAAGTGGGGGCGGGGGGGGTTACAACTTGACAAGTGGGGGCGGTGTACTACTTGACAAGTGGGGGAAGGACGGGGTACTACTTGGAAATTTCTAATAAAGTCAGACGTGCCATTCTCGGATAGTTTCAATATCGTTTCAAGTTAGAGCACGTAAGTGGGTCAAGGGCCTAATTGTTAGAGCATAGAAGTCGGTCTATTACACATGTATCACAGGCCGAGGAGGGAGCCCAGTCAGATAAGTCCCAGTATGACGAGATTAAAAGTGAGGCTGCCAGAGAGAACGTGGACACGAGAGATGAGACAGGCCATGCTGATGGGGATGCTGAGTTTATTGACGAGGTTCTCTTTTTTGAGAACCTCACATCACAACCAGACATAACTGAACTTGACAAAACTGAACCTGACAAAACTGAACTTGTCATCACAACCTAATAAGACTGAACATGACGTCACAACCTGACAAGACTGAACCTGACGTCACAACCTGACAAAACTGAACTTGACAAGACTGAACATGACGTCACAACCTGACAAGACTGAGCCTGACGTCACAACCTGACAAAACTGAACTTGACAAGACTGAACATGACGTCACAACCTGACAAGACTGAGCCTGACGTCACAACCTGACAAAACTGAACCTGACAAGACTGAACATGACGTCACAACCTGACAAGACTGAACCTGACAAGACTGAACCTGACAAGACTGAACCAGATGTTACAACCTGACGTCCCTCAACATGTCCCCAAATGGATGGTGTCTAACAGCTTATGTGGAAACTACAGAATAGCCCTGAATATGATATACAGAAAACATCTCACTGGCCCATAGAAACAGCACTGGAAGAGAAACTTTATGGACCTGTATTTGAACTACAAAAGACAGTGAAGTTTATACAAGAGACAACATTACAGATATAGACAATATTTTAATGTGAACGAAAGAAGAAGAAGAAGCTTATGGCGATTGTGTAGCCCAGTCGAGCTGGCTAGCTAAGACTGGGATTACAGTGCGCCAGGTTTCGAAATCACTGACGGACAGTAAACAAAACGGGCGTGGTTCCTTTCGGGCGACCTTTCCTTCAGTCGACCCAGCTGTAAATGGGTACCTAGTCTATGGGTTAGAGAAGGTATTAGCAGCAAGGAAGGGAATTGGCTACCTCACATAGGATTCGACTTAGTACATGAAAAGTTATCTTCATCGCCGACGGCAGTTGTAGTCATGGGACTGACCTTATTTCTTAAAGACACGTACTATAGTCCAAGTTCGACTCGTCTCCTGATAGCCAAGTACTATAGTCCAAATTCTACTCGTCTCCTGGAAGCCAAGTACTATAGTCCAAGTTCGACTCGTCTTCTGATAGCCAAGTACTATAGTCCAAGTTCGACACGTCACCTGGAAGCCAAGTACTATAGTCCAAGTTCGACTCGTCTTCTGATAACCAAGTACTATAGTCCAAGTTCGACTCGTCTTCTGATAGCCAAGTACTATAGTCCAAGTTCGACTCGTCTTCTGATAACCAAGTATTATAGTCCAAGTTCGACTCGTCTTCTGATAACCAAGTACTATAGTCCAAGTTCGACTCGTCTTCTGATAACCAAGTACTATAGTCCAAGTTCGACTCGTCTTCTGATAGCCAAGTACTATAGTCCAAGTTCGACTCGTCTCCTGCCAGCCAAGTACTATAGTCCAAGTTCGACTCGTCTTCTGATAGCCAAGTACTATAGTCCAAGTTCGACTCGTCTCCTGATCTCCGTGAGCAGATGTCAGAAGCAGGGATGAGAACATATGTTTTTATTGAGTCATTACTTGGTTTTATCCAGATAAGCCAGAAGGATGTTGAGAGCTTGGGTGAAGGCATCTTGTAACAGTTAGAGAATGACTTCATGGCGCTACAAGATTGTCGGTCACAGGAATATGACAACGAGGATGTGATGGATGGACACTAAAGGGGTGTCCATCAAAGAATAAGTGAGAAAAAACAGCCTGGTAGTGTCTGTGAATTGCGAAAGTCATGGTTGGCCTACGTGCAGCAAAGCAATGAGGGCCGCGTACTTGGAACCACTGAAGCTCTAAGGGTTCTTCTCTCATTCAACACAACTCTGAGATAAACTCTGAAATGCTCTGCATGTGGTTGTTAAGTTGGAGTCAATGGTGTTGCTGTGGTCGAGGGGTAAGGCACTCACCTCTCAAACCGAAATGGTGGACGATCGAGTCCTGCAGATTTCAAGTGACCCATGGTCTCAAGGCAGACCAAACCAGAGTGTCTGCACCCTGAATGACCTCCAGTCGTCTTGACATGTCTTGCAACTGGTCCAAGGTAGCTCGGGACCACAGATAGAGGTTGATGACTAGCGCATGCCCTTCCTCACTATCATCAAAATACAGAGCAGGCTAAGTCATCAAGACCACAACAGTCTCATGTTGTCATCATCGAGTGAGGATGTGCAGCTGGCCTAACTAGCGTGACCACGCTCTCTGCACATGACAGACAACGCTCTCTGGACATGACAGACAACGCTCTCTGGACATGACAGACAACGCTCTCTGGACATGACAGACAACGCTCTCTGGACATGACAGACAATGGACACGACATGCGTGAACCAGGAAGTCACGGCAGACAGCTGTAGATCCTCATGTTCAGTCCCGGTTGTCGGACTTTCCTCAGATTTTGAAACAAAGTATTGTCGTCTCTGACTCGAATCAGCTTTGTCGATCTTTTTTTGTATCCTTCCCAGCATGTTTATATCCCCTCTACGACATGGACTCCGCACCTGTACACAGTACTCCAATCTAAGTCTAACTAAAGCTTTATACAGTTTGACTATCACTGTCTTGCTCCTATGTTTAATATTTCTTTTATCATACCTAACTTTGCCATTTGCCTTTTTCACTGCTACCTTAACTTGCTTCTTACCTGTAACATCTATTTTAACCCTTAAATCCCATTCCTTATCTATCTTTCTAATATTGTTCTCTCCCATTCTGTAATTATGTTCCATATTAGATCTATCCATGTGGCTGACTGTACATTTATCTACATGAAACTCCATTTGCCAGATTACAGACCATTCTCGAATTTTATCTAAATCTGACCTCAATATATCCACTTCTGCTTTAGATGAGACACTACTGCACAGTTTTGTGTCATCAGCAAATTTTGCAATCATGAATCCCATATCAATGTCCAAATCATTTATATATATCAAGAACAAAATTGGTCCCAACACCGAGCCCTGTGGCACACCACTTTTCACTTCACACCACTCAGAGTACTCCTTATTTATGCCCACCCTTTGCCTTCTTCCCGTTAACCAATTTTCAATCTGTTTGGCAACTTCCCTGCCTATTCCATGTGAATTTAACTTTTAAAATAATCTTTGATGAGGTACTCTATCAAAGGCCTTTGCAAAGTCTAGATAAATAACATCCACTGGCTCTCTTTTATCTACCCTTTAAGAAACCTCCTCCATGAATTCTAATAGATTTGTTAAGCATGATCTCCCTCTAGTAAACCCATGCTGACTATTTCTAATTAGATTAAATTTTTCTAAATGCATTACAATGTTTTCTTTGATTATTGACTCTAACAATTTACAGACTATGATCGTTAAACTCACAGGTCTATAATTTGCTGGATCTGATTTGTTGTCCTTTTTTAATAAGGGGATCACTCCTGCATCTTTCCAATCCCGTGGAACAATCCCTTTTGTAAGTGATTGAGAACATAATATAGCCAATGGTTTTGCTAGTTGGTCTCTAATTTCAAACAGCAATTTTGGATGAATACTATCTTGACCTGGACATTTATTCACTTTCAACCCCTCCAATTTTTTAAAAACCATTTCCTCTGTAATACAGATTGATCTTAATCCCGCTGTATCCATGTCTCTTTGAATAATATCTATAGGCTCTGGGATCTTGGAGCAGTCCTCTTTCGTGTAGACTGTGCCAAAGTACTGATTGAGCAGATTAACAGCCTCCCTATTCTCACTTATTATTCTCCCTGTACTGTCTATGAGAGGGCCTACTTTTGTCTTTCGTTCTTTGTTTATTTCTAACATAAGAGAAGAAGCTTTTACTGTCAGTCTTGATCCTCTGAGCAAGTTTTTTTTCGAAGACTATTTTTTGCTGTTTTATTCGCTTTCTGATCTATGTTCTGTTTGTCCAAGTATTTTAAATATGTTTATTTTGATTTATCTGTCTTTATATATTTATTTCATGGTTTATTGTTAGCTCTTCTACATTTAACTATAAATCTAATTATCCACTTGTTACGCTTGGAGGTTACCTCCCTACATGGAACATATTTAGTTAGTAGTTCTGTTCGTTTGTTGACATTGTGTAACAATGATTCATGCAAACAAATGATATTTTTTTGTCTAAACGGTTAACGATAGTTTGAGTGTTTTCTGTGATTGAAGTGTAACGTCTTACATTCTATGTTGTAACTCTTGTGATAACTAACTAACCCTACCCTGCTACATGAGTAAGAGACGTAGGGGGGAGGGGCGGCAAGGGGCGGGTCTGGTTTGAGGGCGAGATCTGGAGAATGTATGTGGAATGGAAGAAGCCTAGTCTAAATCTTTGATCTCTCGAGCTGCTACAGAGAAACATCTGCCAGAACAATGTCCAGATCTCATGGTGCTGGTTGACATGTCGTCTTCACATCGTCATCAGGAGCGTCACAACACACATCTACCATCGTCTGTGGTCACACTGCACCACACACACGGCCATCTTAGATGCCACACACACACACACACCGCCACATGAAACATGCCCACACACACACACCGCCACATGAAACATGCCCACACACACACACACACACACACCGCCACATGAAACATGCCCACACACACATACACCGAAACATGAAACATGCCCACACACACACACACCGCCACATGAAACATGCCCACACACACACACACCGTCACATGAAACATGCCCACACACACACACACACACACACCGCCATATGAAACATGCCCACACACACACCGGCACATGAAAAATGCCCACACACACCGCCACATGAAACATGCCCACACACACACACACACCGCCACATGAAACATGCCCACACACACACACACACACACACACACACCGCCACATGAAACATGCTCACACACACACACACACACACCGCCACATGAAACATGCCCACACACACACACACCGCCACATGAAACATGCCCACACACACACACACACACACCGCCACATGAAACATGCCCACACACACACACACCGCCACATGAAACATACCCACACACACATACACCGCCACATGAAACATGCCCCCACACACACACCCCACATGAAACATGCCCCCACACACACACACACCCACATGAAACATGCCCACACACACACACACACCGCCACATGAAACATGCCCCCACACACACACACACCCACATGAAGCATGCCCACACACACACACACACCACCACATGAAACATGCCCCCACACACACACCGCCACATGAAAAATGCCCACACACACACACACTGCCACATGAAACATGCCCACACACACACACACACCGCCACATGAAACATGCCCCCACACACACACCGCCACATGAAACATGCCCACACACATACACTGCCACATGAAACATGCCCACACACACACACACACACCGCCACATGAAACATGCCCCCACACACACACACCCACATGAAGCATGCCCACACACACACACACACCACCACATGAAACATGCCTCCACACACACACCGCCACATGAAACATGCCCACACACACACACTGCCACATGAAACATGCACACACACACACAGGCAGTCATTGCCAATTGACATCATCAAATGCCCATCACGAATGCTATAGCCAACTCCTTCAGATAAACGACGCTCATACAATCACTGACTTCATCAGATACACATGACTCATACAATCTCTGACTCCATCAGATACATCATTTAACCGAGGAATGAAAGCACAGCCCTTGAGTCTGGAGTAAGATGTTTATGCTGAATACACATATGATAAACAAATCTTACATCTGGATGTACACACATGAACATCTGACATCAGATTCCATGTACACATTTACCTGTCCATGATTACATAACATCACAGGCTAAAAATAAGTAATACATCACATTAATATCACATGATTATTATTACAAGCTTGTAAATGATGTTTTAACTTGTTTTAAAGACACATCACATTAATATAATCACATACTATGATGTACTGATCACATATCACATGCATATAATCATAGATAATAAGAAACTATCACATGTTGAGCCTCACATCACTTCACTTACCCCTATCAAGGCCATTAGAGCACACAGTAGTAATGATCGCACTCCACTGATCTCGCTTTGACTTGTTGAACTCTCTCCATTCCACGTGTCTAAATCGTGCGTCTTCTTCTTCGTCTTCCCCTTCTTCTCGTCTTCCTCTCTTTCTTATCCTCGTTCTTGTTCTTCTCATTCTTCAACTGCTTTTTCTTCTTCTTCTTTTTCATCATCATCTTCCTCATCTTCTATTTCCTCTTCTGTTTTCCCCCGTTCACCTTACTTCTGTATTCCCCAAGCCGTTGCACTGCGGTTTTTATTTTGTGCCTGTCGGCCCAGTGCATCTGACTTTGGCATGCAGTTTTTGTAGGGTCTAAATTGGCTTTTCCACACTTGACGACGCTCGCAAGACGCACACACATATATATATATACACACACACATGCATGTACATACACATAGATATACAGATACACGCATGCATACAAAGATATTCAGAAATACATACATACACACACATACACAGACTTAACCAATTACGACGGGGCCCACAAAATAACACAGACCATTTAACGTAGCTGTATTTGAAAATTAAATTGATTTCCCTTGTCAGGCAATCATCAAAAGAAACGATATTTCGCATAGACAAGTTGATCCAAGAGCATCTCCATTTGTGTTTGAGACAGCCATCTTACCGTTCAGACTTAAACCCAGTTGTTTGAGACAGCCATCTTACCGTTCAGACTTAAACCCAGTTGTTTGAGACAGCCATCTTACCGTTCACACTTAAACCCAGTTGTCTGAGACAGCCATCTTACCGTTCACATTTAAACCCAGTTGTTTGAGACAGCCATCTTACCGTTCACACTTAAACCCAGTTGAACTTGTTTGGGCAAACGTTAAAGGACAAGTAGCAGCTGGCAATAAAACTGTTAAACTATGCGATATGAAAGAACTAACATATGCCGCCCCCTCAAACTATGCGATATGAAAGAACTAACATATGCCGCCCCCTCAAACTATGCGATATGAAAGAACTAACATATGCCGCCCCCTCAAACTATGCGATATGAAAGAACTAACATATGCCTCCCCCTCAAACTATGAGATATGAAAGAACTAACATATGCCGCCCCCTCAAACTATGCGATATGAAAGAACTAACATATGCCGCCCCCTCAAACTATGAGATATGAAAGAACTAACATATGCCGCCCCCTCAAACTATGAGATATGAAAGAACTAACATATGCCTCCCCCTCAAACTATGAGATATGAAAGAACTAACATATGCCGCCCCCTCAAACTATGAGATATGAAAGAACTAACATATGCCTCCCCCTCAAACTATGAGATATGAAAGAACTAACATATGCCTCCCCCTCAAACTATGAGATATGAAAGAACTAACATATGCCTCCCCCTCAAACTATGAGATATGAAAGAACTAACATATGCCGCCCCCTCAAACTATGAGATATGAAAGAACTAACATATGCCGCCCCCTCAAACTATGAGATATGAAAGAACTAACATATGCCTCCCCCTCAAACTATGAGATATGAAAGAACTAACATATGCCGCCCCCTCAAACTATGAGATATGAAAGAACTAACATATGCCGCCCCCTCAAACTATGAGATATGAAAGAACTAACATATGCCGCCCTCTCAAATATAGACAAAGATTATTGAAAGAGGAAGAGGGCTATTAGAAAACGATGGCTGTCATTCTTTCAGCCCAGAGCAGTCGTCATTTTGTTGAAATCGTCTCTCTATTGCTCGGAAAACAAACATTTCAGTTAATTTCTCAGTTAATCAGTTTTCCGAAAATGGAAGTTTCCATCACCTTGGCAAAACGGCCCTTTTCATGGTCACCCCAATCAGCTAGAAGATGGATCTCAGAACTGAATTTTATAACATTGATTATTTGCTTCAGCATCTATTTATAGACCTGGACCAATTCATTTCCTGTTCATCTGAAGTATGTACTTTTTATGTTCTACGTGTACATATCGTGGGCTGTTACATTTTCACACATTCTTTCCGAGACATGCGCAGTTACATCTTACAGTTGCTAAAACATGAACTATATTATTAAAAAGGACATTATGTGGAAGCTAATGTAGAGAACCCCATTCTAATTGGAGAGACGCCTTTGCCTAAAGAAAGACAATTTTTATAATTTCATGTAAAATAATTATTTTTTGCATGGACAAAGACAAAGGAACTCGTCGGCTTAAAATAATGTAACTACTAAATGGGGCAAAATGTACATGATTAAGTCATTGACACACGGACAATAGTTGTGTCGTCTTGCGTGCTCTCAGTGTGGCAGGGATCCTCACCTCCAGTCTGCCACAGACATTAGATCATACGTGAAGTGGGTCGACAGTGCATGCAATGACTAGGCATCCAGTCCATCTTATTCGTGCTTTCCAGTAGTGGCACAAGGCATAATCTGAGTCACTGAATTGTTAGCGTGTTTATATCTCACAGTAATGGCATCAACCTCCGGCTCACGTTCAAACTACTCAGCTGTAAACGGATACCCGATTTACTTCTAAGTAGTAAGACAACACAGCGAGGAATAAAGCGGGTCGCTCTACCTCAAGTCAAGCTGAAACTGGTTACAATGTCGTCTCTAACACTTCCTCCCTGACGACAGTGTCGGCTACTGCACTAGCTTTACATTTTATAATTGTGGTACTGGTTTTGATGCGGAGTCTGCTAGACCCAAACACAATCCTTATTGGTCTCTTGTTGTGACATGCGTGACGTAACGTCTTTGTGGCAGAGACCTGCCAAGGTCAAGGTAAACAATCTCATTCCTCCAAGCACCAGCACGCGCATGAGAACACTTGACATTAAACTCAAGTTTCCCCGTCTCACACACTCATAGAACACTTGACATTAAACTCAAGTTTCCCCGTCTCACACACTCATAGAACACTTGACATTAAACTCAAGTTTCCCCGTCTCACACACGCAGAGAACACTTGACATTAAACTCAAGTTTCCCCGTCTCACACACTCAGAGAACACTTGACATTAAACTTAAGTTTCCCCGTCTCACACACTCAGAGAACACTTGACATTAAACTTAAGTTTCCCCGTCTCACACACTCAGAGAACACTTGACATTAAACTTAAGTTTCCCCGTCTCACACACTCAGAGAACACTTGACATTAAACTTAAGTTTCCCCGTCTCACACACTCAGAGAACACTTGACATTAAACTCAAGTTTCCCCGTCTCACACACTCAGAGAACACTTGACATTAAACTTAAGTTTCCCCGTCTCACACACTCAGAGAACACTTGACATTAAACTTAAGTTTCCCCGTCTCACACACTCAGAGAACACTTGACATTAAACTCAAGTTTCCCCGTCTCACACACTCAGAGAACACTTGACATTAAACTCAAGTTTCCCCGTCTCACACACTCAGAGAACACTTGACATTAAACTCAAGTTTCCCCGTCTCACACACGCAGAGAACACTTGACATTAAACTTAAGTTTCCCCGTCTCACACACTCAGAGAACACTTGACATTAAACTCAAGTTTCCCCGTCTCACACACTCAGAGAACACTTGACATTAAACTCAAGTTTCCCCGTCTCACACACTCAGAGAACACTTGACATTAAACTTAAGTTTCCCCGTCTCACACACTCAGAGAACACTTGACATTAAACTTAAGTTTCCCCGTCTCACACACTCAGAGAACACTTGACATTAAACTTAAGTTTCCCCGTCTCACACACTCAGAGAACACTTGACATTAAACTCAAGTTTCCCCGTCTCACACACTCATAGAACACTTGACATTAAACTCAAGTTTCCCCGTCTCACACACCCAGAGAACACTTGACATTAAACTCAAGTTTCCCCGTCTCACACACTCAGAGAACACTTGACATTAAACTCAAGTTTCCCCGTCTCCCACACTCAGAGAACACTTGACATTAAACTTAAGTTTCCCCGTCTCACACACTCAGAGAACACTTGACATTAAACTTAAGTTTCCCCGTCTCACACACTCAGAGAACACTTGACATTAAACTTAAGTTTCCCCGTCTCACACACTCAGAGAACACTTGACATTAAACTCAAGTTTCCCCGTCTCACACACTCATAGAACACTTGACATTAAACTCAAGTTTCCCCGTCTCACACACGCAGAGAACACTTGACATTAAACTCAAGTTTCCCCGTCTCACACACTCAGAGAACACTTGACATTAAACTTAAGTTTCCCCGTCTCACACACTCAGAGAACACTTGACATTAAACTCAAGTTTCCCCGTCTCACACACGCAGAGAACACTTGACATTAAACTCAAGTTTCCCCGTCTCACACACGCAGAGAACACTTGACATTAAACTCAAGTTTCCCCGTCTCACACACGCAGAGAACACTTGACATTAAACTTAAGTTTCCCCGTCTCACACACTCAGAGAACACTTGACATTAAACTCAAAATTCCCCGTCTCACACACGCAGAGAACACTTGACATTAAACTCAAGTTTCCCCGTCTCACACACTCAGAGAACACTTGACATTAAACTCAAGTTTCCCCGTCTCACACACGCAGAGAACACTTGACATTAAACTCAAGTTTCCCCGTCTCACACACTCAGAGAACACTTGACATTAAACTCAAGTTTCCCCGTCTCACACACGCAGAGAACACTTGACATTAAACTCAAGTTTCCCCGTCTCACACACGCAGAGAACACTTGACATTAAACTCAAGTTTCCCCGTCTCACACACTCAGAGAACACTTGACATTAAACTCAAGTTTCCCCGTCTCACACATGCAGAGAACACTTGACATTAAACTCAAGTTTCCCCGTCTCACACACGCAGAGAACACTTGACATTAAACTCAAGTTTCCCCGTCTCACACACGCAGAGAACACTTGACATTAAACTCAAGTTTCCCCGTCTCACACACGCAGAGAACACTTGCCATTAAACTCAAGTTTCCCCGTCTCACACACGCAGAGAACACTTGACATTAAACTCAAGTTTCCCCGTCTCACACACTCAGAGAACACTTGACATTAAACTCAAGTTTCCCCGTCTCACACACTCAGAGAACACTTGACATTAAACTCAAGTTTCCCCGTCTCACACACGCAGAGAACACTTGACATTAAACTCAAGTTTCCCCGTCTCACACACGCAGAGAACACTTGACATTAAACTCAAGTTTCCCCGTCTCACACACGCAGAGAACACTTGACATTAAACTCAAGTTTCCCCGTCTCACACACTCAGAGAACACTTGACATTAAACTCAAGTTTCCCCGTCTCACACACTCAGAGAACACTTGACATTAAACTCAAGTTTCCCCGTCTCACACACTCAGAGAACACTTGACATTAAACTCAAGTTTCCCCGTCTCACACACTCAGAGAACACTTGACATTAAACTCAAGTTTCCCCGTCTCACACACTCAGAGAACACTTGACATTAAACTCAAGTTTCCCCGTCTCACACACGCAGAGAACACTTGACATTAAACTCAAGTTTCCCCGTCTCACACACGCAGAGAACACTTGACATTAAACTCAAGTTTCCCCGTCTCACACACTCAGAGAACACTTGACATTAAACTCAAGTTTCCCCGTCTCACACACTCAGAGAACACTTGACATTAAACTCAAGTTTCCCCGTCTCACACACTCAGAGAACACTTGACATTAAACTCAAGTTTTCCCGTCTCACACACTCAGAGAACACTTGACATTAAACTCAAGTTTCCCCGTCTCACACACGCAGAGAACACTTGACATTAAACTCAAGTTTCCCCGTCTCACACACTCAGAGAACACTTGACATTAAACTCAAGTTTCCCCGTCTCACACACGCAGAGAACACTTGACATTAAACTCAAGTTTCCCCGTCTCACACACTCAGAGAACACTTGACATTAATCTCAAGTTTCCCCGTCTCACACACGCAGAGAACACTTGACATTAAACTCAAGTTTCCCCGTCTCACACACGCAGAGAACACTTGACATTAAACTCAAGTTTCCCCGTCTCACACACTCAGAGAACACTTGACATTAAACTCAAGTTTCCCCGTCTCACACACGCAGAGAACACTTGACATTAAACTCAAGTTTCCCCGTCTCACACACGCAGAGAACACTTGACATTAAACTCAAGTTTCCCCGTCTCACACACGCAGAGAACACTTGACATTAAACTCAAGTTTCCCCGTCTCACACACGCAGAGAACACTTGACATTAAACTCAAGTTTCCCCGTCTCACACACGCAGAGAACACTTGACATTAAACTCAAGTTTCCCCGTCTCACACACTCAGAGAACACTTGACATTAAACTCAAGTTTCCCCGTCTCACACACTCAGAGAACACTTGACATTAAACTCAAGTTTCCCCGTCTCACACACGCAGAGAACACTTGACATTAAACTCAAGTTTCCCCGTCTCACACACGCAGAGAACACTTGACATTAAACTAAAGTTTCCCCGTCTCACACACGCAGAGAACACTTGACATTAAACTCAAGTTTCCCCGTCTCCCACACTCAGAGAACACTTGACATTAAACTCAAGTTTCCCCGTCTCACACACTCAGAGAACACTTGACATTAAACTCAAGTTTCCCCGTCTCACACACTCAGAGAACACTTGACATTAAACTCAAGTTTCTCCGTCTCACACACTCAGAGAACACTTGACATTAAACTCAAGTTTCCCCGTCTCACACACTCAGAGAACACTTGACATTAAACTCAAGTTTCCCCGTCTCACACACTCAGAGAACACTTGACATTAAACTCAAGTTTCCCCGTCTCACACACTCAGAGAACACTTGACATTAAACTCAAGTTTCCCCGTCTCACACACGCAGAGAACACTTGACATTAAACTTAAGTTTCCCCGTCTCACACACTCAGAGAACACTTGACACCAAAGGTTCTCCGTGTCACACACTCAGAGAACACTTGACACCAAAGTTTCTCCGTGTCACACACTCAGAGAACACTTGACACCAAAGTTTCTCCGTGTCACACACTCAGAGAACACTTGACACCAAAGTTTCATCGTCCCACACACTCAGAAAACACTTGACACCAAAGTCAATCTGGAGGCTTCTTATTTATGGCAGTTGTTGGCAACATGGGACATACAGGACATTAAGGAGGCTTTCATTGTGTGTCTGTGCTTGTGCGTGGGTGTGCGTGCGAGTGTGTTTGCGTGGTGCGTGTGCAGGTTCAGGTGTGTTCGCGCGTGCCTGTGTGTCAATGAGATAGGAACCCTCACGTAGATAACATCAGACACTGATAATGGTCAAGATAACAACTTTATCACTAGTATAATAAAGGGATCAGAAAGTCGATAATGACAAATTAAATTGCACAATCATTAAGATAGAAAAATAAACTGCCCAGCACTAAAGCCATTTTCTGGGTACTACCAACAGCTGATCGCTCGTTGTGACCTAGTTTGACAAGTTGGGCTTTGGGCACCTGGGGCTGGAGAGCATTACATGTGGGGACAACTGGGACTGGGTGCTTTACATGTGAGGACAACTGGGACTGGGTGCTTTACATGTGGGGACATCTGGGAATGGGGAAGGCTTTACATGTGAGGACAACTGGGACTGGGTGCTTTACATGTGAGGACAACTGGGACTGGGGAAGGCTTTACATGTGAGGACAACTGGGACTGGGGAAGGCTTTACATGGGAGGACAACTGGGACTGGGGAAGGCTTTACATGGGAGGACAACTGGGACTGGGTGCTTTACATGTGAGGACAACTGGGACTGGGGAAGGCTTTACATGTGAGGACAACTGGGACTGGGTGCTTTACATGTGAGGAGAACTGGGACTGGGGAAGGCTTTACATGTGAGGACAACTGGGACTGGGTGCTTTACATGTGAGGACAACTGGGACTGGGGAAGGCTTTACATGGGAGGACAACTGGGACTGGGTGCTTTACATGTGAGGACAACTGGGACTGGGGAAGGCTTTACACGGGAGGACAACTGGGACTGGGTGCTTTACATGTGAGGACAACTGGGACTGGGTGCTTTACATGTGAGGACAACTGGGAATGGGGAAGGCTTTACATGGGAGGACAACTGGGACTGGGGAAGGCTTTACATGTGGGATCAACTGGGACTGGATGCTTTACATGTGGGGACAACTGGGACTGGGTGCTTTACATGTGAGGACAACTGGGACTGGGTGCTTTACATGTGAGGACAACTGGGACTGGGTTATTTGTTTGATTGGTCGGCACACAGAGTTACAAGTATATAAAACAAATGACCTCTGACCCACCCCCAATAGCCATATGATGGGCGACTAAGATGTTGACGTGAAACCAGGCATACGTCATGACACGTCACAATCGTCAGCAGACGACGACAGCTGGGGTCGCGGAGACACCGTCAAAGAAACACCAACATCATGTGTCAGACCAAATGTATTTGACTAATGACTTCCTACATTCCCATCTACCATTAAAATGTCTTGACAGGCTCTTTGCTTCCTTATTAAATCTGTCATGACAGCTCAGTTATTTTCTCTCTTCTTTGACCTCTCTTGACCTCGACAGTTTCCCGTTGTCACATTGTTTCCAGGACTTCTTGTCCCAGCACAGGCCCAACACAAACAGTAGGACGTCCTGTCTCAGCACAGGCCCAACACAAACAGTAGGACGTCCTGTCTCAGCACAGGCTAAACACAAACAGTACGACGTCCTGTCTCAGCACAGGCCCAACACAAACAGTAGAACGTCCTGTCCCAACACAGGCCCAACACAACTCGTAGTACTTCCTATCCCAGTACAGGTCCTACACAACCCGTATGTGTTCTTATTATTTCGTTGGTCGTGATCCTTTAGTCCATGGATTTCCTCTTGTCAAAAATGTTCTCTTGTATCGGTGTTTGGAGGAATACTCTAGACCTGAGATTCCTGACTTTCCCATCAACAACGCACATGTGAACTATCACGTCATATGTCACGTCACTCCGGGTACTATCTTGCCACTCCGTGAACTGTCACGAACTAAATGAACTGTTACGCCACTCCGTGAATTGTCACTGCACTCCGTGAACTGTCACGCCACTCCGTGAATTGTCACGTCACTCCGTGAACGATAAGCACATGTTGAGACTGAATTCGCGTTACTCCTCTTCTACCTCTGTGTGTTTGGGGATGGGGAATGGGAGGGTAGAGGGGGAGAGAGGGATGGGGAATGGGAGGGTAGAGGGGGAGAGAGGGATGGGGAATGGGAGGGTAGAGGGGGAGAGAGAGATGGGGAATGGGAGGGTAGAGGAGAAAAAAGGGGTAGGGGAATGGGAGGGGAGAGAGGGATGGGGAATGGGAGGGTAGATGGGGAGAGAGGGGTGGGGGTGTATATGTTATTTTATACTAGCAGTCGAGTGTGCAGACAAACATTGGATTGACCTGTTGTGTCTTTGCATGGTGGAGGGGCTGTTTCGTTTCGGCCTTCATGCAGACCCTTATTAGATGTGAGTTTGGCTACCTCTAGACTGTCTGCCCAGACAGCCACTAACAGCCTCTAGAATGTCAGCTCAGACAGCCACTAACAGCCTCTAGAATGTCTGCCGAGACAGCCACTAACAACCTCTAGACTGTCTGTCGAGACAGCCATTAACAGCCTCTAGACTGTCTACCGAGACAGCCACTAACAACCTCTAGACTGTCTGCCGAGACAGCCATTAACAGTCACTAACAGCCTCTAGACTGTCAGCCCAGACAGCCACTAACTACCTCTAGACTGTCTGCCGAGACAGCCACTAACAGCCTTTAGACTGTCAGCCCGGTCAGCCACTAACAGCCCATCTTCTTCGATCCTTAGCTGCCAAGGATTCTCTCACAGGCACAGGATGCCTTTGGACCTCCGAGTTTTATCACCTGATAATTTCCTGCGAGACAAACCGTTACCCCTCAGGTATGACGCCACCACCACCTCACCACCACCTCACCACCACCTCACCACCACCTCACCACCACCTCACCACCACATCACCACCACATCACCACCACCTCACCACCACCTCACCACCACCTCACCACCACCTCACCACCACATCACCACCACCTCACCACCACCTCACCACCTCACCACCACCTCACCACCACCTCACCACCACCTCACCACCACCCCTTCCTTACCTCCCAACTTCATCTGACAGAATACAACATTGTTACATATGTCCCTTCTGCTGTATGTTGGAGTTGGATACCGGGTAAGTGGGACATTAGAGTAGGACATGAGGTAGATAATGGGACATTAAAGTAGGACATGAGGTAGATAATGGGACATTAAAGTAGGACATGGGGTAGATAATGGGAGAGTAGGACATAAGATAGGTAATGGGACTTTAGAGAAGGACATGAGGTAGATAATGGGACATTAAAGTAGGACATGAGGTAGATAATGGGACATTAGAGTAGGACATGAGATAGATAATAGGACATTAGAGTAGGACATGAGGTAGATAATGGGACATTAGAGTAGGACATGACGTAGATAATGGGACATTAGAGTAGGACATGAGGTAGATAATGGGACATTAGAGTAGGACATGACGTAGATAATGGAACATTAGAGTAGGACATGAGGTAGATAATAGGACATTATTAAACTTGTGAACGACTTTATCTTCAATATCGGCATAATCTCAAATTCAAAGGTCATTGATTTCTCTCGTTGGCCGTGTTATATTCCAGACAAATTCTTGACCAGATGAGAGACCTTCACCGTGTTATATTCCAGACAAATTCTTGACCAGATTAGAGACCTTCACCGTGTTATATTCCAGACAAATTCTTGACCAGATGAGAGACCTTCACCGTGTTATATTCCAGACAAATTCTTGACCAGATGAGAGACCTTCACCGTGTTATATTCCAGACAAATTCTTGACCAGATGAGAGACCTTCACCGTGTTATATTCCAGACAAATTCTTGACCAGATGAGAGACCTTCATCGTGTTATATTCTAGACAAATTCTTGACCATATGATAGACCTTCACCGTGTTATATTCCAGACAAATTCTTGACCAGATGAGAGACCTTCACCGTGTTATATTCCAGACAAATTCTTGACCAGATGAGAGACCTTCACCGTGTTATATTCCAGACAAATTCTTGACCAGATGAGAGACCTTCACCGTGTTATATTCCAGACAAATTCTTGACCAGATGAGAGACCTTCACCGTGTTATATTCCAGACAAATTCTTGACCAGATGAGAGACCTTCACCGTATTATATTCCAGACAAATTCTTGACCAGATGAGAGACCTTCACCGTGTTATATTCCAGACAAATTCTTGACCAGATGAGAGACCTTCACCGTGTTATTTTCCAGACAAATTCATGACCAGATGAGAGACCTTCACCGTGTTATATTCCAGACAAATTCTTGACCAGATGAGAGACCTTCACCGTGTTATATTCCAGACAAATTCTTTACCAGATTAGAGACCTTCACCGTGTTATATTCCAGACAAATTCTTGACCAGATGAGAGACCTTCACCGTGTTATATTCCAGACAAATTCTTGACCAGATGAGAGACCTTCACCGTGTTATATTCCAGACAAATTCTTGACCAGATTAGAGACCTTCACCGTGTTATATTCCAGACAAATTCTTGACCAGATGAGAGACCTTCACCGTGTTATATTCCAGACAAATTCTTGATTAGATGAGAGACCTTCACCGTGTTATATTCCAGACAAATTCTTGACCAGATGAGATACCTTCGCCGTGTTATATTCCAGACAAATTCTTGATTAGATGAGAGACCTTCACCGTGTTATATTCCAGACAAATTCTTGACCAGATGAGAGACCTTCGCCTTGTTATATTCCAGACAAATTCTTGACCAGATGAGAGACCTTCGCCGTGTTATATTCCAGACAAATTCTTGACCAGATGAGAGACCTTCACCGTGTTATATTCCAGACAAATTCTTGACCAGATGAGACACCTTGTATTGGGAAGACTGTTCGATCACTGAAAGGCTGGTCGGTAATAATGAGACACTGATAGGAGGAATGACCACTTCTACTGTGCTAGGCCTGTTCTATCAATCGGTAGTCAACCACGCAGGGCTGCCTGAGAGTAAGAATGACCACTTCTACTGTGCAAGGCCGGTTCTACCAATCGGTAGTCAACCACGGAGGGCTGCCTGAGAGGAGGGATGAGCAGCTCTACTGTGCTACGCCTGTTCTACCAATCGGTAGTCAACCACATAGTGTTGCCTGAGAGGAGGGGACTGTAATGTGTGCACATAACAAGTTGCAGAAATGATAAACATACAATGTCCTCACTGTACGCTGAAGGACGTGGGTCTGCCCGGTGTGCAGTGATATCTAACAGAACATTCATATCTAAGAGAAATGTTTGTATCAACTGAAATCATTCTACCGCTTGCTGGTCGCTGGTGGACTATGTGAACTCAACGAGATTGCCCGGAGAATGCATCTCTCTGATAACAGTCGTTCAAGGGCGTTGTGTTGTGCCTGGGCTTTGCTGTTAGTTCCGTCCTCACTCATTGTCGACAGAATAATGCTGGTGTCCACCAATTGTTTCACTGAAGAAGGTAGTGAAGGGGCCAGTAGTGATAGCCAGTGACCGCTACTCAATTCATACGCGTTCTGTGACCAGTTGTATGTCATTCAAGCTGTTCAATTTGCTCACATTTGACTTTAATCAAGTCCTGTAACCTGCTCACACTTGACTTTAATCGTCCTGTAACCTGCTCACACTTGACTTTAATCAAGTCCTGTAACCTGCTCACACTTGACTTTAATCAAGTCCTGTAACCTGCTCACACTTGACTTTAATCAAGTCCTGTAACACTGCTCACACTTGACTTTAATCAAGTCCTGTAACCTGCTCACACTTAACTTTAATCAAGTCCTGTAACCTGCTAACACTTGACTTTAATCAAGTCATATAACTGTACTCAAAACAACAAAGACTCGTAATACTGATGGCAGTCGAAACCCGTAACTTCTCCCATACCACCCACGTTCCGTAACTTCTCCCATACCACCCACGTTCCGTAACTTCTCCCATACCCCCCACGTTCCGTAACTTCTCCCATACCACCCACGTTCCGTAATTTGTCTAAACCAAGGCCAGTAACTTGTCTAAACTAAGGCCAGTAACTTGTCTGAACCAAGGCCAGTAACTTGTCTGCACCAAGGTTAGTAACTTGTCTAAACCACGGCCAGTAACTTGTCTGAGCCAAGGCCAGTAACTTGTTTAAACCAAGGCCAGTAACCTGTTTAAACCAAGATCAGTAACTTGTTTAAGCCAAGGCCAGTAATTTGTTTAAATCAAGACCAGTAACTAGTTTAAGCCAAGGCCAGTAACTTGTTTAAACCAAGACCAGTAACTTGTCTGAACCAAGGTTAGTAACTTGTCTAAACCAAGGCCAGTAACTTGTCTAAACCAAGGCCCGTAACTTGTGTCATTCAAGAAACAATTAGAAACATTCATTGCGTAGTTCTTCCCTGATCTTCCTCGTAAGGGGGAGGTAGTAACAAAACTTCTTCATACGACGGAGGCCGGCCTTTGTCTTGGTAAGCTGGTGGCAGGTGAAACTGGGATGTAGACAACTGTTGTGAAGGTGGTGAGTAATAGGGTGGTGGCCGCATGCATTCCATAACTACCCTCGGCTGAGAAAACTGATGCTCCCGATGAGATGTTCTAGGGCCACCAATGAAGACCAGGATGCCAGACACCAACATGGAAGCTCCGCCACAGACACAAAGGCCGAAGGAGAAACCCAGAGATAAGCATGCTGACTGGAGCATGTCCCTGTACAGGGTGGCTGCAAACACAGACGCTCCCAACACGGACACCACACCTGATACGATAAGGAGATCAGGCATTGGTCAGGCAATCAGAGATAAGACAGAGGTCAGACAATCAGAGATAAGACAGAGGTCAAGCAATCAGAGATAAGACAGAGGTCAAGCAATCAGAGATAAAACAGAGGTCAGACAATCAGAGATAAAACAGAGGTCAAGCAATCAGAGATAAGACAGAGGTCAAGCAATCAGAGATAAGACAGAGGTCAGACAATCAAAGACAGAGGTCAAGCAATCAGAGATAAGACAGAGGTCAAGTAATCAGAGATAAGACAGAGGTCAGACAATCAGAGATAAGACAGAGGTCAAGCAATCAGAGATAAAACAGAGGTCAGACAATCAGAGATAAAACAGAGGTCAAGCAATCAGAAATAAGACAAAGGTCAAGCAATCAGAGATAAGACAGAGGTCAGACAATTAGAGATAAGACAAAGGTCAAGCAATCAGAGATAAGACAGAGGTCAAGCAATCAGAGATAAGACAGAAGTCAAGCAATCAGAGATAAGACAGAGGTCAGACAATCAGAGATAAGACAGAGGTCAGACAATCAGAGATAAGACAGAGGTCAGACAATCAGAGATAAGACAGAGGTCAAGCAATCAGAGATAAGACAGAGGTCAGACAATCAGAGATAAGACAGAGGTCAAGCAATCAGAGATAAGACAGAGGTCAGACAATCAGAGATAACACAGGGGACAAGCAATCAAAGATACGACAGAGGTCAAGCAATCAGAGATAAGACAGAGGTCAAGCAATCAGAGATAAGACAGAGGTCAGACAATCAGAGATAAGACAGGGGACAAGCAATCAGAGATACGACAGAGGTCAAGCAATCAGAGATAAGACAGAGGTCAAGCAATCAGAGATAAAACAAAGGTACTTATTTTCCCTGTCCTAGGTTCTACATCACACTTCATCCTTCCAGTATTCAACAACGTGGATTGCCCTGTCCCAGTCACTCAGCAGTCCAACCATGCTACAAGTCTCCGGGAGGTTTGAGCAGATCATCAGATGGTCCTGGTCTTGTGTTGCAAGCATGGTTCATCATCTTTGTATCCCCATCTTCTCAGGTTTTTCCTGCATCGTGATACACCAGTAGGAAGTCTGTTTAGTGACTTCCATGTTGCGTAGGGCAGGAGATGTCCAGGCGCAGGTTTCTCCCGTAACCTGATGAAGGGGACCTGTGTCAGCTGTTTCCAACTTTCGATGCGTCGTTTTCCTGGACTAGTCTGTAGGGGCTGGGTTGACTGTTAGAAACTTCGTCTTGACTTTAGTCTTGGACGCTGCACCAGATGTCCGAACATAAAGTGGCTTGGGTTATTTACCTATTTCTCTCTTTTTATCTCTGACGCGACAGTTCTTCGTATCTCTTGTGGCGCTAGGCCGATTATGGGGTATATTTTGTAATGTTGGTGTAGGATTTAGACATCCAGTAACTATATGACCTGTCTCATTTATTCCTGTACCTATATGACATGTGCAGAGTTCTTCCAGACTGGTGTGGAGTACTCAGCTACAGAGAAACACAGAGCGAGTGTTGATGTTCTGATGACATCTGGCTTTGCTCCCCATGTTGTTCCAGTCAGTTCTCGTATGATACTATTTCTCGCTTGTATTTTCTGTTTTGTCTCCTGACAATGTGCGGCAGATGGCAGAGTGCGGTCCAACTTTACAGACGTTACAACACAAAAGATAAACTCGCTAGCTAAGTTTTCCATCCACTTGTACTGTTGAGCGACGTGGGAAGTGAGAAGTTTTATTGTGTCATTTTACGAGGTGGGTTGGCCTTCGTTTCTGACTTTCTTTCCCTAACAGCAAGCTAGGTACCCAATCACAGCTGTGTCAACTGGAGCGTGACGACCGAGTACCTGGTACCTCTGCCTTAGAAAGCGAGCGCTCTACTTCTGTTCCACACGAGGCCATTACAGATAAGAGATTGCATGTGTTAGTATCGGCAAAGAAAGGCAATTGATATCAAAGGGAAACTACCGCACAATTGCTATCAAAGGGAAACTACCGCACAATTGCTATCAAAGGGAAACTACCGGACAATTGCATCAAGTAACTAATAGTTCACTTATACTCTCACATTGTCGAAACTTTTGATGACGATTTAAACTCAGAGATCAAAGTCATTCAGTGGACATCATAATTACTGCGCATCAAGGCAACCAAAGATAGTATCACAGGATGAACTCAAGAAGACGGCCCACAATAGGGATCAGCGGAGTTTGAACGCTGCAGCGCTGTGCTCAACACAGAGCCCACACACATCAACAGGATGTGGTCAATCAGAGCCCACACACATTAACAGGATGTGGTAGTCAATCAGGGCCCACACACATCAACAGGATGTGCTAGTCAATCAGGGCCCACACACATCAACAAGATGTAAAACACTCAGTAAAAATAAGCTAAAAAGAACCAGCTTCATTCATATATCATTCCACCTACACCAAACATATGGAGACCTAATACCCAACCAACCTGCAGAAATAGAAATGCTTATCAACTATGAAGAGCCAAGCTACAACATAAACAACATCGCAATAAGTACGGAGAATCCAGGAATCAGAAGAAAAGACCAATACAGTGGCAACGAGCTGAAAACTTTGGAACAAGCTATGATTGAGGAGAAATATAATACCAAGGAATGGACATGGATATACACAGATGGTTCAGCAGAGGGGGCAGGCCAGAACGTTGGAGGAGACATATACACAAGATACAAAAGGGGAAATTTAATAGAAAAGGCTTTCACAAGCGGGAAATCGTCCACAAACTTCAGAGCAGAATCTACAGCCCTCGTTCGAGCACTCAGAATAGTTGTCAAAGAACAGAATATATAGTCCTCGTTCGAGCACTCAGAATAGTTGTCAAAGAACAGAATCTACAGCCCTCCTGCGAGCGCTCAGAATAGTTGCCAAAGAACAGAATCTACAGCCCTCGTTCGAGCGCTCAGAATAGTTGTCAAAGAACAGAATCTACAGCCCTCGTGCGAGCACTCAGAATAGTTGTCAAAGAACAGAATCTACAGCCCTCGTGCGAGCACTCAGAATAGTTGTCGAAGAACAGAATCTACAGCCCTCGTACGAGCGCTCAGAATAGTTGTCAAAGAACAGAATCTACAGCCCTCGTGCGAGCGCTCAGAATAGTAGAGAATGAAAAGCAACTGTCAACGAAAATAGTTGTCTTCATAGACAGCATTCATCTAATAGCGGCAATACATCAAATAAACAACGAACTGCTGTTATCATAAACGAGAGCTGAACTGAGAAAACTTCAGAGATCCTCACAATAGCGCTCCAATGGCTACCCTCCCACTGCGGTATCACGAGAGATGAGAGGTGTCCCTCTTTCAAGTGAAAGGGCCAAATCATCGAGTACCATACAGAGAGATCAAGAAGGTCATCAGAAATCAGTATATACACAAATGGACCAATACACTAGACCCAGTTCTCTAACTCAGCAGAAACCAACAAACTATTATTTCGCCTGAGAACTGGACACTCCAGACTACTAGAACATCTGTACCGACTGAAGATCTCACACATCGATGAGTGCCCATGTGGAACAGGAGGCCAGAACCCTGAGCATATTCTACAGGAATGCCCAATCTATAGGGACATGAGATGCCAGACCTGGCCAGAGGGTGCGGAGCTGAGACAAAAGCTGTGGGGCAGCCGCTCCGACCTGGTGAAGACTGCAGACTTGGCGACTGGCCTATAGATATAGCATGACCAAACATCCTGAACGCAGAGAAAACCCACCTTCACACAGACACACCCAACAGATACAACCTCCCAGATACACCCTCACAGACACCGACACAGACACACCCTCACAGATACACCCACACAGATTCACCCTCACAGACACACCCACACAGATACACCCTCACAGACACACCCTCACAGACACCCACACAGACACACCCTCACAGACACACCCACACAGACACACGCAACAAACACACCCAACTGACACACCCAACAGACACACCCAACAGACACACCCAACAGATACCCCCACATAGATACCCCCACACAGACACCCACACATATACACCCTCACAGACACCCACATAGACACACCCTCACAGACACACCCACACAGATACACCCTCACAGACACACCCACATAGACACACCCACACAGATACACCCTCACAGACACACCCACACAGACACACCCAACAGACACACCCAACAGACACACCCACACAGATACACCCACACAGACACACCCACACAGACACACCCACACATATACACCCTCACAGACACACCCACACAGACACACCCACACAGACACACCCACACAGACACACCCAACAGACACACCCACACAGACACACCCACACAGATACATCCTCACATACATTTCCCAGATAACCCACCTCCAAGCGGGTTCAGCACTAGTGAACACCTTAGCAGCGCCAGACTTTTCACACCCTCGCTTCTGAGAGCATCAACCACAAAGCCCAGGGCCATCAGACTTCCACAGATGCCCACAATCAGACCAGTGATGACCAGACCCCAAACGGCCTTCAACTGTGAGTGGATATCTGAAATGAAGGTCAGGGACAATGTCGACAACTAGACCTACTCAAACAAAGTGGGCCCCTACCCACCTCTAAATAACCATATATATGCTTCAATACAGGCTTCCTGTGAGGCATCTAACTACCGTGGTGGTGACCTAATGCATTAAGCTCTGGTGAAACAGCATACGCACGCATGTATATATATTAGTTAGTTCCCCTTTCAGTTATGACTGACTAAAGGAGGATATGACTTGGAGAGATAAACAAAACAATGGATATACTTATCTGTTGTCTCTTCACTTCTCTGTGTTGTCTCTTCACTTCTCTGTGCTACACACATCTTTGAACCTCAGCTGTGGTCGGACAACTGTCCTTTTGCATCTACTAACTGGCCTATGAGCCATCCATCACAAGCTAAACCAGAAGGTCACTTGACCTAGGAACCAACTATCACAAGCTAAACCAGAACGTCACTTGACTTAGGAGCCATTCATCAAAAGCTAAACCAGAAGGTCACTTGACCTAGGAACCATCCATCACAAGCTAGACCAGAAAGTCACTTGATCTAGGAACCATCCATCACAAGCTAGACCAGAAAGTCACTTGATCTAGGAACCATCCATCACAAGCTAGACCAGAAAGTCACTTGATCTAGGAACCATCCATCACAAGCTAGACCAGAAAGTCACTTGATCTAGGAACCATAAGCTAGACCAGAAAGTCACTTGATCTAGGAACCATCCATCACAAGCTAGACCAGAAAGTCACTTGATCTAGGAACCATCCATCACAAGCTAGACCAGAAAGTCACTTGATCTAGGAACCATCCATCACAAGCTAGACCAGAAAGTCACTTGATCTAGGAACCATCCATCACAAGCTAGACCAGAAAGTCACTTGATCTAGGAACCATCCATCACAAGCTAGACCAGAAAGTCACTTGATCTAGGAACCATCCATCACAAGCTAGACCAGAAAGTCACTTGATCTAGGAACCATCCATCACAAGCTAGACCAGAAAGTCACTTGATCTTGGAACCATCCATCACAAGCTAGACCAGAAAGTCACTTGACCTAGGAACCATCCATCACAAGCTTGACCAGAAAGTCACTTGATCTAGGATCCATCCATCACAAGCTAGACCAGAAAGTCACTTGATCTAGGAACCATCCATCACAAGCTAGACCAGAAAGTCACTTGATCTAGGAACCATCCATCACAAGCTAGACCAGAAAGTCACTTGATACCGCTGATAGGAGACTTGAGACAGGATACCGCTGACAAGAGACCTGAGACAGGATACCGCTGACAGGTGACGACCTGAGGCAGGATACCGCTAACAGGAGACGACCTGAGACAGGATACCGCTGACAGGAGCAACCTCAGAAAGGATACCGCTGACAGGAGACGACCTGAGACAGGATACCGCTGAAAGGAGATTTGAAACAGGATACCGCTGACAGGAGACGACCTGAGACAGGATACCGCTGACAGGAGACGACCTGAGACAGGATACCGCTGACAGGAGACGACCTGAGACATGGCTCGAGACAGACGGTATCACATCTTACGACGATTTCGATGGTCAGAGACAAGTCGCGGACACAGATCTGTGAGACAGAACATGGCAACAACATATGGATGAAGAGATTGGAGACGAGAATATCAGCTTGGATTGGATAGACGATCCGGAAGGAGTCGGAGAGTAAAATCAGTTGAGAGCTGGATTGGAATCCATAGGGAGAGAGACGGAAGGGAGAGAAACAGCTTGCAGTGATCTGTGGAAAAGGAAACCAAATCAGTGGGGGGGGCTTGTGGGTGGTGCTGAAGAGGGAGTCAGATTAGTCAGGGTTTGGGTTCCGGTGTCTTCTCGACAAAACTTAAGAGGACGACTCAAATAAGGAACAGATGGAGGTAGTCTGTTGCGGCCCTTTGGAGGAAGTCTGTTAAGGTCCTATGGAGGTAGTCTGTTGAGGTTCTATGGAGGTAGTCTGTTGAGGCAATATGGAGGTAGTCTGTTGAGGTCCTATGGAGGTAATTTGTTGAGATACTATGGAGGTAGTCTGTTGAGGTACTATGGAGGTAGTCTGTTGAGGTCTTATGGAGGTAGTATGTTGAGGTCCTATGGAGGTAGTCTGTTGAGGTCCTATGGAGGTAATCTGTTGAGGCCCTATAGAGAGAGTATGTTGAGGTCCTATGGAGGGTAATCTGTTGAGGTCCTATGGAGAGTGTTGAGGTCCTATGGAGGGAGTCTGTTGAGGTCCTTTGGAGGTAGTCTGTTGAGGTTCTATGGAGGTAGTCTGTTGAGGTCCTATGGAGGTAGTCTGTTAAGGTCCTATGGAGGTAGTCTGTTGAGGCAATATGGAGATAGTCTGTTGAGGTCCTATGGAGGTAATTTGTTGAGATACTATGGAGGTAGTCTGTTGAGGTACTATGGAGGTAGTCTGTTGAGGTCTTATGGAGGTAGTATGTTGAGGTCCTATGGAGGTAGTCTGTTGAGGTCCTATGGAGGTAGTCTGTTTAGGTCCTATGGAGGGAGTCTGTTGAGGTCCTATGGAGGGCGTCTGTTGAGGTCCTATGGAGGTAGTCTGTTGAGGTCATATGGATGGAGTCTGTTGAGGTCATATGGATGGAGTCTGTTGAGGTCCTATGCGCGAGCAAAATAAGACTGACAAATGATGAAGATGATGATGAGGATGTTTATGAAGATGATGATGAGGATGTTGACAATTCAGCCTAAGTACGAGGCTGATAATGGAATGTGTTTATCCAGATAAGGCCCTATAAGAACTTACTTCCGCCAGTGATTGTTGTTATTGTTGTTGTCATGTTGATGGAAGTACACGTAGCTAGACTGCAGTGAGAGAACAGACCCATATGGGTCCCATCTGTCAGGGTCATCCAGTGTGAGGTCACCATTGAGGTCAAGACAAGGCCACAGCCCCCGGCCAGGCCTATCAAGGCCACGATAGACACTCGGGTCAGCATGGGCTCTTTTGTTGTTGCTTAGATGGTCTCTTATCTGTTTGCTCGACCTTTAAGAGAAGGTCACAGGTTATCACGGCAACATACAAGGCTGACTTTCGTTCCAGCAGTTAAAGAACATGAGACACACCAGTAGATGACAGGAACACAGTGTGATGTGTGTGATAAGTTGTCTTTGTCCTGATGTGTGTAATAAGTTGTCTTTGTCCTGATGTGTGTAATAAGTTGTCTTTGTCCTGATGTGTGTAATAAGTTGTCTTTGTCCTGATGTGTGTAATAAGTTGTCTTTGACCTGATGTGTGTAATAAGTTGTCTGTGTCCTGATGTGTGTAATAAGTTGTCTTTTTCCTGATGTGTGTAATAAGTTGTCTTTGTTCTGATGTGTGTAATAAGTTCTGAGGTATTCTGAGAACTACAGGCCGCTTGGGCACTGCTGTCGCCGCGTCGTGTGCTGACTTTGTTTATTTCGCCCGCAACATTAAAAAATATGTAGGCAAGCAGAAATTGAACCCATTCCGCTACGAACCCCTTGATTCTATGTAACAGCTGGTTTTGGTGATTTCACGACCGGACATTTGTGTCCTCACCCAGACATATTGACACTTACCGAGTTGAATCGGACGGGTCGCGTCATGTTCGTGTAGGGGGAGGTGGAGAAAGGTTTATAGACATTGATCACGTGATGGTTCTGATCACATGAAGGAAGTGATGATGGTGTGTCTAGTGGTATGCTCTCAGATAATGGTATGTGTCTAGTGGTATGCTCTCAGATAATGGTATGTGTCTAGTGGTATGCTCTCAGATAATGCTATGTGTCTAGTGGTATGCTCTCAGATAATGGTATGTGTGTAGTTTTATGCTCTCAGATAAGGGTATGCTACATGTGTTAACACAAGTGGTGGACAAGATCATTGGTGGCCGGGTGGTAACATCACGCGGCTTTCAACGATCCACTGACTTGGAATATAGGCCAGGGTACAGCTGTTTGGTTGGATGTGGAATGGACCTTGTCAGTGAACTGTTGGACGGGACTGTCCACCCTACTTAAGGCATCACAACCAGGTTATTGTGGACACAGAACAAGCCAGCACAAGAGCTGGCCCAGCTGTAGTGGACACGCCTACACCTTTGCTCTAACATGTTACTGACCTAGAGATTAGGGCGAGGGTGTGGCAGGGTGGTAGCGCTCTAGGTTCTCACGGTGAAGGCACCGGGTCGGTACCCATTATCGACAGTCCACTCAGCTGAATGTGGATATTTGGCTTATTTCGTGACTGAAGTGTTGGAAACCTACCTCTCATCGGTCTCAGTGGGGATGGGGTGTTGGAAACCTACCTCTACTTGGTCTCAGTCGAGGATGGAGTGTTGGAAACCTACCTTTACTAGGTCTCAGTCGGGGATGGAGTGTTAGAAACCTACCTCTACTAGGTCTCAGTCGGGGATGGGGTGTTGGAAACCTACCTCTACTAGGTCTCAGTCGGGGATCGAATGTTCGAAACCTACATCTAGTCAGTCTCAGTCCGGGATGGAATGTTGGAAACCTACATTTACTAGGTCTCAGTCGGGGATGGAATGTTGGAAATGTTGGAATCTGGGGTAGTTGTCTCGCCGCAGCGACTCAATTTCAACCAGTGTTGGTAAAGCGATCTCAGTCCCGCCAGGCGGGATAGCGCGGGCTTGCGGAAAACGCTCGCCTGCCTTTCCCCGTAGTGCGAATTGGGTGCGGTTTGTGGTAGTGGCTCCTCCACCGAGGTGCCCTAGTCTGGTCCGTATCAGGAAACGTGGTCCGTCCGTGGTGATTTCTCTAAGGCTTATAGCAGAGCTCGACAGTACGTCTCGCTGGTGGTCCGACTCTCGCAAAGAGCTTGTGACCGGCAAATGGAAAGCAGGAATCGTTGCCTCGAGGCCCTGCCGTTCTCTCCCTACGGAGAAGGGCAGGCCAAATGGTGTCTCTAGTCCCAGTGAAATTCGTCGCCGAGGTCGTTGGGATCCGTTCTGCACAGAGCGCTGCCATCCCTCCTCGAGCGAGCCCGGTCGGTCGGTCGTCTGGTGCGTGTAGAAGGCCCCTGTCAGGCGGTCCTAGGTCGACGGAGTGAGGGACGGGTGGAACAAACCGTCCGTCCCGTCAGTCGGTCCCTGCGGCCGTCGTCCCAGCAAGGCTTTTTACACACCCTTCCTCCGCCGACCGGTGTGTGCTGTACGTACGTCTCCGACAGATATCTGGTTGATCCTGCCAGTAGTCATATGCTTGTCTCAAAGATTAAGCCATGCATGTCTAAGTTCACACTGTCTCACGGTGAAACCGCGAATGGCTCATTAAATCAGTCGAGGTTCCTTAGATGACACGATCCTACTTGGATAACTGTGGCAATTCTAGAGCTAATACATGCTTACCAAGCTCCGACCCTCGCGGAAAGAGCGCTTTTATTAGTTCAAAACCAATCGTCGTTTCCCCTCGCGGGGTTGCGGCGTCCCCACTGGTGACTCTGGATAACTTTGTGCTGATCGCATGGCCTCATGTGCCGGCGACGCATCTTTCAAATGTCTGCCCTATCAAATGTCGATGGTACGTGACATGCCTACCATGTTTGTAACGGGTAACGGGGAATCAGGGTTCGATTCCGGAGAGGGAGCATGAGAAACGGCTACCACATTCAAGGAAGGCAGCAGGCGCGCAACTTACCCACTCCCGGCACGGGGAGGTAGTGACGAAAAATAACAATACGGGACTCTTTCGAGGCCCCGTAATTGGAATGAGTACACTTTAAACCCTTTAACGAGGATCTATTGGAGGGCAAGTCTGGTGCCAGCAGCCGCGGTAATTCCAGCTCCAATAGCGTATATTAAAGTTGTTGCAGTTAAAAAGCTCGTAGTTGGATCTCAGGCGCAGGCGGGCGGTCCGGCTCGCGCCGGTTCACTGCCCGTTGTCTCCTGCCCTACCGTCTGCCGGCTCTCTCCCACGGGTGCTCTTCGCTGAGCGTCCTGGGTGGCCGGCGCGTTTACTTTGAAAAAATTAGAGTGTTCAAAGCAGGCCTCAGCTGCCTGAATAATGGTGCATGGAATAATGGAATAGGACCTCGGTTCTATTTTGTTGGTTTTCGGAACTGGAGGTAATGATTAACAGGGACAAACGGGGGCATTCGTATTGCGGCGTTAGAGGTGAAATTCTTGGATCGCCGCAAGACGAGCTACTGCGAAAGCATTTGTCAAGAATGTTTTCATTAATCAAGAACGAAAGTCAGAGGCGCGAAGACGATCAGATACCGTCGTAGTTCTGACCATAAACGATGCCGACTAGCGATCCGCAGGAGTTGCTTCGATGACTCTGCGGGCAGCTTCCGGGAAACCAAAGTGTTTGGGTTCCGGGGGAAGTATGGTTGCAAAGCTGAAACTTAAAGGAATTGACGGAAGGGCACCACCAGGAGTGGAGCCTGCGGCTTAATTTGACTCAACACGGCCAACACTGAAATGATTGACATGCCGAGACCACTCTTCTGGGGTCTAATATGGAACTGGTGCTGGACTTAGACCACCAGAATTCTGGGGTTATGCCCCTGTGGCTCGGTTCTGTCTGCATCCAGTGTGTGATAAAGGAATTGACGGAAGAGCACTATCAGGAGTGGAGCCTGAGACCTAAGTTAACTTACCACGCCAATACTGCAGAATGACTATCAAAAGGTACACCCTCGCGGGGTCTAATAGAGAACATGTGCTGGAATTAGACCCTCGAAAAATTTGGGGCTACCCTCTAAGAAACTTGATTGTCTCGCTAAGGGAATTGACGGAAGGGCACCACCAGGTGTGGAATCTGCGGCTTAATTTGACTGAACACGCCAATACTGTAGAGCAACTGACAAATCGAGAGCACTGCCGTTTGGGTCTAATAATGAACGTACGCTGGTATTAGACTCACGGATGACAAGTCAGCTCTCAAACACCCAAATGAAAGAACGCTACGGAAATCGTGTTTTAACTCTGCAGAAACCGCAGATTTCAAATACCTGGTCATTGACAAACAAAAGCCCTCAATAAATTCGTCTGACCAAATAGTGAACGGGTGCTGGAAATAGATCATCTGAAGACAGGTCAGTTTTACCCTACAAATGACTGGGCGTTGCTACGGAAAACCAGCTCAAATTGAGAGGAGCCGCAGACACTTTGGTTCACGTACCAGGCTGATAAGCCAAGGGCGCGAGGCTACCATGTGGGGGATTGCGACCGAACCCTCGTAAGCCGCAATCCCGCCCAAAATCTCAGCACCACTGCAATGGGAGGCTCCTACATGTTCGGGACCTGGGGCTAGCGCCCCAGCCCTATCAGGTAGAGCCACAGTAAGAGGCCCTTGCCGCCCGCAAGTCAAAGCGGGCGGACAACTGCTTGATACTCACCCTATACGGCGATGGGGTGCGAAAAAACACCAACCAAAGACTTAGTACCTGGTCGGGGTGTCGAAAACAGTAAAGCAGCCACCTCACTGTGAACTGTCAAGACTCAACCACCGACCATGAGAGTTGTCCGCACACCAGGCGAACAACATCTCTGTGACATTACCAGGCTTGTCCTCTGGCTGAATGCACTCCGGCTACGATATCTACCTCTGTACGTTATCAGCCATATAACTATCATACTGGACGCAGAAGAGATGCAGACCAGCGGACATTGCACACCTGCCCCACTGTGTCAACACCCCAGGTGGCGGGGAATGCTAGGCGTACCATCCCTGCATAGTAGCCAAGAAAATAAAGGGAAAAAGAGACACCCCACTCAAATGCAAATGCTACGTTTCTGGCAGGACGTGACGATCCTGGGATACAGACACACTGGACTGCCTCTCTTCCGGGTAAACCAGTTCATCTCATATATCACATATCATCATTGCACCCTATAGACACGAGTAGTGAAGACTCGATAGTCTGGTAAGACAACTTCCATAGGAGAGAAAACTCTGATCGTAAACAACTGCTGCCTTGCAGATAGGCTGGGGACAGCCAAAGGCTAAGGAGGGCATCCCTACAGAAACGCCTGTTGAAATCGGATGCACGGGGCCGCAAGCCTAACAAAACAGTGCAACGTAAATCACAGTATGATGGCAGTACAACCTATTCGAAAAACGTATGGCGCTCATCCTGAGGAGACCCGCCAGGCAGCGATAGCGCCGGGCCTCACGCCTCGAAGGGGCCCACCCTTGACTACTGGTGGTCACCCACCCATGTGTCGTGGAGTCAAGGCACATGGCTATGGGGTAACGTCTATTGGCCAAAACTTCAAGACCCTCAGAATATTACAGTGGAATGCGGAGGGAGTCATTAACAAAAAACTTTCCCTAACACACCACCTGCATGAAGGTAAGATTGACGTGGCATGTATCCAGGAAACGCACCTCAACAATAACCATAAATTCTCAATCAGAGGATACCAGACCTTCCGTCTAGATAGAGAAGGCCACAAAGGAGGGGTCCTGATACTGACCAGAAACAGCATACCGAGTAGCGCGGTACCTGTCAATCACACCGGACAAGCAGAAATTGTAGGAGTTGACATAATGTTTCAAGAGACGAAGCTCCGCATTTTCAATCTGTACGGACCACCAAACAGAGACCTATCGCTCTCGAGTATGGAGGTCAGAGACTCCAACTGCATAGTAGTTGGAGATTTCAACAGCCACTCGGAGAGATGGGGCTACTCTGACACAGACAGCAGAGGTGACGAAGTGGAAGATTGGGAGATAGATGCAAATCTCTCCCTAATCAATAGGCCGGAGGATAGCCCTAGCTTCTATTCAAGAACATGGCATACCACCTCGACTCCAGATTTGGCCTTCTCCACACAGGACATACACTATAAAATAGACCGCCAGGTGCTAAACCAACTGGCAGGTAGCGACCACAGGCCGATCAGGCTAACCATTGACATGGAAGTAGGCCCACAGGAAACAAAACCGCTCCCACGTTGGAATTACAAACGAGCCGACTGGGACAGATTTGCAATCCTGACAGATGGGCTGTGTGAAACCATCAACACACGAAACACCAAAATGAAGCCCATGGTAGAGAGCCTAAGCAAGGCAATAATGCAAGCCGCCACTGAAACCATCCCAAGAGGAGCTAGGAAAAACTATAAGCCCTACTGGAATGATGAGTTACAGAAAGTGGAAGATGCAGTAACAAATGCTAGGAACGTGGCAGAACGTGAAAAATCCATGGAGGCAAACATCGCCCTCAAAGCCGCCACGGCGAAGTACAAACACACTCTCAAGCAAACAGCAAGAGAAAGTTGGAAAAAGAAAACGGAAAGTTTAAACCTGGACAAAGAAGGGAACAAGCTATGGAAGCTAGTCAGAGCCATGAACGACGAAACCCCGTCAAATAAACAAATTACTATCAAGCAGGGCGAGAACTTGATCACAGGTAAGAAAGCCGCAAACGCCTTTGTCGATCACTATGCCAGAGCAAACCACATCGAGGTCCCTGCAGATAAGCATACAGACATTAGCGAAGAGCTAAAGAGACACGAAAACATAAATACGGCTCCTGAAGAGCACATGATGGCCAAACTAACCATGCGCGAAATGGAAGAGGCTATGAGAACACTAAAGAAAAGGAAATCTCCCGGAAAAGACGGGATAACAAACGAAATGCTGATGGGGCTGGGCCAAACAGCGAAGAAAAAACTACTATCAGTCCTGAACCAAAGCTGGAAAAGGGGTATTGTACCCCAGGCATGGAAGGATGCAATACTGGTACCAGTACCAAAAACAGGAAAGGATAAAACAGATCCGAATGGATACAGGCCCATAAGCCTACTGAGCTGTGTCGGCAAGCTGATGGAACGGATGATAAACACCAGACTGATGTGGCATCTGGAAGAAAAACGAATTCTAATTCCACAGCAAGCCGGCTTTAGACAGCACAGATCCACTGAGGACCAGGTCATCCTCATAGCCCAGGAGATAGAAGATGCCTACCAGGCACAGAAGCACACAGTAGCTGTTTGGGTGGATCTGGAAAAGGCATTTGACAAAGTCTGGAAGGACGGACTTAGAGTCAAGCTGAGAAGAAGTGATGTCTGTGGGAAGATGTACAAGTGGATCAACCACTACCTCAAACAAAGAACGCTCAGAGTCCAAGTACAAGGGCAGATGAGCAAAAAGGTGACACTCGAGCAGGGAGTACCCCAAGGGGGAGTACTGTCACCCACACTCTTTCTGGTATATATAAACGATATTACAGAGAATATACCAAGAAGAGTCCATAGCTCAATGTTTGCAGACGGTCTGGCTATGTGGACCTCTGAAAAGAATCTCACCATAGCAAGAAATCGGATGCAAACGGCCCTAACATCGCTGGAAGAGTGGGCGAACTCATGGCTGGTCAAAATAAACGAGGAGAAAACCACGTGCACAATATTCTCGCTCTCATTAAAACCCCAAAGTACCAAATTAAGCCTAAATGGCAAAATCCTGCAGCCAAACGACAACCCAACCTATCTGGGAGTCACATTTGATCGGCGCATGACATGGAAAAGTCAGATTGAGAGAAACCGAATGAAAGCCAGAGAAAGAATGGCGATCATGAGGAAACTTGCTGGCACAAGCTGGGGAGCAGACGAAAGCATACTAAAGAAACTGTACACTGGAAGAGTGAGACCAGTTCTCGAGTATGGCATTGCGGCATGGACAACAGCAGCGAAGGCGAACTTCGATAAAGTTAACAAACTTCAAAACCAAGCCATGAGAATTATAACAGGTGGCATGAAGTCAACGCCAATTGTAGAACTTGAAAAGATTACAAGACTGCAATCCATGACCGATAGAAGAGACTGCAGAGCCCAGCTGCAGTCAGAGAAACTCCGAAGACTGACGGACCATCCAATGTACCAGAGACTAAACAATCTGGGAAATGGGAAACTGAAGCGGAGAAACTTTGCAGAAATAGCCAAAGCAAAGATGCACGAAGATCCCATAAACGCACTAACAACACCAAAACCCATCACTACTGTACGAAAACCTACTTGGAGGCAGGATATATTTCCAGAGGTGGTAGAAAATATACCAGGTATTGCAAACAAAAACTGCCAGAGTGAGAAAGAAAGGAGAGACACTACCCTAAGCTTCATAACGAAAAGCTACCCAAGCATGGACTGGACCCATGCATACACCGACGGTTCTGTAACAAACACTACACAGAACGGAGGGGCAGGAGCATTCCTGAACCTACCAAATGGCAGAAAAATAACACTGTCATTCGCTACTGGTAAGTACACAAGCAATTTCAGAGCAGAGGCAGAGGCACTGAGGGCGGCAGTGGAAGAAATGGTAACACACAGTGAAAATGAGAGCCATATAGTCTTGCTGACAGATGCTCTCGAAGTAGTCACAGCGCTAAAAAGCCAGAAGAACACTGAGCTTAATGACTTAAGAGCAGCACTCTGCAAACTGTGCCAGCAGTCCGCACCAAAAAGGGTGGTGGTACAGTGGGTTCCGTCACACTGCAACATCCAAGGCAACGAGGAGGCAGACAGACTGGCAAAAGAAGGTGCAAGGCTACCACAAACAGATACCAGTATGACGTACGAAGAGTCAAAACGGCTTATCAAAGCCAGATACATGTCCAAATGGGAAACCGAACATACTGGTTACACCAAAAACGATGCCTATTACCAGTTGAACCGAAGAGAGCAGGTCGTTGTCTTCAGACTTCGCACTGGCCACAACAGACTGAGGTACCACCTATTCAACAAACTGAAGATAGGGTGTACCGACGAATGCCCGTGCGGTACTGGTAAAATGACCACTGAACATCTGCTGCAGAACTGCCCGACATACGAGGATCAGAGAGAGCAGATGTGGCCATTGCCAGTGGAACTGCAAGACAAGCTGTATGGTAGTGGCGAGAGTCTCAGGATGACCGCTGCTTTTTTCGAAAAAATAATGGTTACTGTCTGACTGTGTACGCAGAAGAAGAAGAAGAAGGAAACCTACCTCTACTACGTCTCAGTCGGGGAGGGAGTGTTGGAGTTCCTCTACTCGGTCAGTCGGGGATGGAGTGTTAGAGACCTACATGACCTAGATCGCAGGTCATTCTGTGGTGGAGTGATCAATTCTCTTTCCCTCCAGCTTCGTTCCTAACTGAAAGTAATGGTCATATGTCAGCCAAAGTCAACTAGAGCGTGTTGACACCAGGATTTGGCCCTGTACCTGTACTGTTACTAGCAAGCGCTCTAGCCAGGTTTCCACCCGGACAGTAACCACTGCAAGGAACTATGTGTGAAAGAGCTTGCTAGGAACATGAAACCATTATTTGAGAAATGTCAACACAGTCTAGATCTTGTCCCAGTTCATACATATTTCACGTCTCAAGTATTACGGGCCTTTATAATCTAGGTCAGGCCAGGACTGCCAGGCCAGGTCTGACTTATCGTTGTTTGTGCGGAAGGTGCAGAGCTCTGTGACGAGTCATGCGACCTTGGAAGGTCACCCCTCGACACAGACTCACGCAGTCATACACTGCAGCAGCCTGGACCTTATTTGGAATCGGCTTATAGGAAATCTGAATGTAGCCAAATGTGTGTCACTTCTGTCATGGATTAAATCTGATATCCTGTCTTTGTATAAAGTCTGACATTTGTCTCATGTCCGGCGACGTGTCCTCAATCACGCTGCCAGGTACCCTTTTACTCCTGCCAAGAACTGTCGAGTGTGCCCATATGGAGTTCTGTCCCCTCGTGATTCTCATAATCTTCTATTGAAACCTCCACGTTTGTTCCGTGTGTCCTATACAATAATTCCCCCTACACACAAATTTATCCCACACAAATCTATCCCACACAAATCTCTATCCCACACAAATCTATCCTACACAAATCCATTCCAAAGTAACCGATCGCCCCAATGGAAGGGCCCAGGAGTTGGACAGGTTAGAGTAGGCAGACCTGTTGTAGGAGACACTATTCCGGGCAGTATAATTGGGAACAAGATGGGCGGACAGACGCTCTGGGCAGACGCTACCTACAGACGCTATGGACAGACGCTGCAGACAGACGATATGAACAGACGCTATGGACAGACGCTACGGACAGACGCTACGAACAGATGTTCGGCCGTAGAAAGAGTTCACAGAATCATGTCTCAGGTCAGGAGAAACACTGTTTTGGGGAACGGATGTTACTTTTTAACGTCAGAAGAAAAATGAAATTCCAACTTTAGTGACGGTTCGAATCTCTAGCGATAATTAAATATGTAAGATACTCGAGGGTACATTACATCAAGAAACAGGGTCGGGGAAATTGGGAGATCAGATGGTCGGAGCAGGTAAAACCATGGGGGCATTCAATTAGGCTGGGCAATACGGTTTGGTGAGCCAATCAGGTGAGCAGATGCATGGAGAGAATGCATTCCAGGCACCCCCCATGGCATGACAACCAAGATCTGACCTATGAGTAACAGGGAGGGACGAGTTTAGTTACACGGGAGTACAGATAAAACATGATGGAGAGACATCTCAGATAAAACATGATGGAGAGACATCTCAGATAAAACATGATGGAGAGACATCTCAGATAAAACATGATGGAGAGACATCTCAGATAAAACATGATGGGGAGACATCTCAGATAAAACATGATGGGGAGACATCTCAGATAAAACATGATGGAGAGACATCTCAGATAAAACATGATGGAGAGACATCTCAGATAAAACATGATGGAGAGACATCTCAGATAAAACATGATGGAGAGACATCTCAGATAAAACATGATGGAGAGACATCTCAGAGAAATGGAAGGAAACATGTGAGAAATATTTTACGACAAGACAGAAACAGGCTAGAACAGAAGACAGCAGGAGAGCTGAGAGCTGAGAGCTGAGAGCTGAGGACAGGCAACTATGGGCGGTCAACAAGGTGGACTCTCAGATAACCTGAGATACTCTGTGGTTGAAATGGGGTGGGGGGGGGTGGGTGGTGCATCTGTACATTTTGCATATAGTTTGATTGACATAAATACAACTCTACGCCTGTATGTACCTGTCTCTACGTCTATCCTATATGTCTGTATTTACCTGTCTTTCTGCCTGTCTTATATATATCTGTATTTACCTGTCTCTCCGTCTGTCTTATATGTCTGTATTTACCTGTCTGTCTCTCTGTCTGTCTTACATGTCTGTATTTACCTTTCACCTGTGTTACATCTCTATATTTAACTGTCTCTACGTCTGTCTACTTGTGTCCATATTTAACTGTCTCTCAGTCTCTATCGACATTCTCTTTCTGTGCGTATAACCATCGTCATCATCATGTGCCCTGCCGGTTAGTGTTGGCGATCATGGATCACCACCTCCTCTTGTCTCGCCCCACTTCTGCTGCCTCCAATGATCCCCGTGGTCGCTTGCCGATTCCCCACAACTCACTTCTGCTGCCTCCAATGATCCCCGTGGTCGCTTGCCGATTCCCCACAACTCACTTCTGCTGCCTCCAATGATCCCCGTGGTCGCTTGCCGATTCCCCACAACTCACTTCCGCTGCCTCCAATGATCCCGGTGGTCGCCTGCGAT
>JAVGWX010000012.1:2279598-2282098 GCA_036924085.1 Ariolimax columbianus | reverse complement strand
AAGAAAACTAAGCAGAATAGAGAGAGAGAGAGAGAGAGAGAGAGAGAGAGAGAGAATGAGGCAGAGAGATATTGAGAAAGAGAGAGAGAGAATGAAACAGAGAGACAGAGAGAGACAGAGAGCGATAGATAGAGAGAAAGAGAGAGTGAGGCATAACTCTTACCTGAGTTGACCCAGATTGTCAAGCTTAGCTCATACAGTGCCAGTCTTTCATGCAGACGGCGCACATCCCACCTGGGGCAGGCTTCTGTCAGTGATATCCACACAAAAGTCAGTCAGTTGACTTAGTAAACCTCAATCCCGTACTGACAGAGCTCTTTAACTACCAAAGTACATGATATCCACGATGCACTGTCCGCGTATTCCTCGCTTGGTATTCTCTCTTCTAATAAACTCTAGCCTTCTGTTTCATAAATGAGGGTTAACACCGAGCCGACACAGCACCTGTCCCACAAAAACGAAAGCCTAACCAACAATCACAGAATTGTGTAGCGAAGATGTTTACCAGACAAGTGTGATTTTATGTGTGGACAATACCAGCTACGCTGAAACACATCCCACATTTTCATTGGGAAGATACAACACAGATCCCTGACTCACGGGTCGGTGTTACAGTTGAGGTCCCTGGCTCACGGGCGGTGTTACAGGTTGAGATAACTGACTCACGGGTCGGTGTTACAGTTGAGGTCCCTGGCTCACGGGCTGGTGTTACAGGTTGAGATCCCGGGCTGGTGGTACAGGTTGAGATCCCGGGCTCGCCGTCGGTGTTACAGTTGAGGTCGCTGGTTCACGTGCCGGTATTACAGGTTGAGGTGGCTGGCTCACGAGTCGGTGTTACATGTTGCATTTAATTTACTTGTTTCCTTTTAGCCAAATCTAAGGTGAAGGACTCCTCAGCAGGTGAATAATTGAGAACAGTTTCTGAGAGACCTGCATGTCGATGTGTCATGCTTCTCCACGACTGTTCACCTGGCGATTGCCGAGTTAGGGCTGGCTAATAGTTGCTCGCCGACATTTCGAGGGCCAGCCAAGCAAGAAGATCCACGAGGGTCTGAAGTTGTTGAGTGCGGGATCAATCTGGCGATGGCTTTGTGTAATACCTGGCCAGGTGATAGAGGCCAGGCTGTGCCAGGTGGGGAACCGCTGACAAGAACTGCAAAAATATCGTACATAAGTGACGGGTACGTCTGGCTAAACTCTGTGAAATGTTCGGCTGGAGTGTGTGTGTGTGTGTGTGCGTGTGTATGTGTGTATTTGTGTGTGTGTTATGTGTGGGTATATGTGTGTGTATGCGATAGAGGGAAGGGGGTGGAAAGAGGGAGGGGTGTACGTTAAAGTGTGAAAATGTATTTACGTGCGAAGGTGAGTTTGTGTGTGTGTGTGTGTGTGTGTGTGTCTTTGTGTGTGTTTATGTGTGTGTGTGTATGAGATAGAGAGTGGGAGGGGGAAGGGGGGGTACGTTAGAGTGTGTGAATGTATGTACGTGCGAAGGTGAGTTTGTGTGTGTATGTTTTTGTGTATGTGTGTTTGTGTGTGTGTATGTGTGTGTGTATATGTATGTGTATATATGTGTTTGTGTGTGTGTGTGTTTGTGTGTGTGTATGTGTGTGTGTATATGTATGTGTATATATGTGTTTGTGTTTGTGTGTGTGTATGAGATAGAGAGTGGGGGATGTACGTTAGAGTGTGTGACTGTATGCACAGTTATGGAACGGAAACAGAACATGAAAGTAGGAAGTCAGTCAATCAGTACCGCTTGTTTAATGGGGACGATAGCTCAGGAGAAAGTGGGAAGTCAGTCAATCAGTACCGCTTGTTTAATGGGGACGATAGCTCAGGAGAAAGTGGGAAGTCAGTCAATCAGTACCGCTTGTTTAATGGGGACGATAGTACAGGAGAAAGTGGGAAGTCAATGAGTGTAGTGTAGAATCAAGATCAAAATAAAGGGTGTAGGATAGAAACTGAATAGATGGAGAGAGTACTGCAGAACTATGTATGGAGATAGCACAAAGCGCTCAGTTACAATCCTACCAAAGGATGAGAAAGAACCTGAACCAACATTGGAAGAAGTACGCTCTGCAATTAAAAGCTTGAAAAAGTGAAAGTCCCCAGGATGCGATGATTTCCCAGCAGAGCTAATACAAACAGGAGGAGCGGCATGTGCTCGAGTCTATCACAAGCTGTGTAAACAGATATGGCACAGTGCAGAGTGGCCAGAAGCATGGAAGAAATCAATTTATGTTCCCCTCCCCAAAAAAGACAACCTGAAGCTGTGCACGAACGATCGAACTATCGCACTGATCAGCCATGCTAGCAAGATACTCTTGCGAATCCTATTAAGAAGGATAGAGAAAAGGTTTGAATCTGAAATTCACGTAGTCCAGGCAGGTTTTAGGAAAGACAGAGGGACCCGGGACCACACATTCAATTTAAGGAATATCTATGAAAAATGTAGAGAGTTTAATGTAGACATGTACATATGTTTCATTGATTACACTAA